>VZTX01027592.1:257994-459020 GCA_013400915.1 Pardalotus punctatus
TTCCTTCCTTCCTTCCTTCCTTGCTTCCTTCCTTCCTTCCTTCCTTCCTTTTTATTCTCACACGTTCTCCATCTCCTATATTAAGTAATTGTTGCTTTTCATTTCTCTCAAATATTTAAATAACCTCAATTTGATATTTGATGTTTAGATTTAGGGTGATGCTGTTGAAGCCCACCCCCAAGTGGAGAGCCTGACAGTGAGATGGCTGTGTTATTATGTGTTGCAGAGACCTGGAGAATTTATTTCTCTCCTGTTGAAAAAAAGATTTTTAATAACCATAGCAACAGCAAAACCTGCTGTGAATCTTACAGCATGAAGTGTTGCTGATATCTGCTTCTGGGGATCAAGGTCCCTGTCCCAGCTCTACCAGGTTGATACTAGAGAGATCAATGTAAAAACAAGTGAACGGTTTCTGACAGATATCTTTTAATGCAATTTTCTTCTGTTCTCCTTTTCTCTGATTGTTCATGCACTGGCTGGAGATTTTTTTTTGTGGCTTGTTTAAAATAAATCAGTGTGAAATGTTTAATTTTTAATATTGGGTATTCAAAGCAAACCACACAAATGCTTGAAGAAGTGTGTGTATTTTGTGGAGAGTGAAAAAGGACATCCAGGTAATATAAAACAGCTTGCCTGGCTTAGTTAGATCCACTTCAGGGAGTTCAGTGGGAATGTTACTGACCTGGTGAGAGAAAAAAAAATCACATGTATGCTAAGGTTAGGGTTAGCTACTCTTTAAGCCTACAAGAAGCACAAAAAGTTCTGGTGTAACTTCAGTCTTTTTGACTGTAAGTTGAGGTCTCCTCATTTGTTTTGAGCTGTGAGCCTGTATCTGAACAGCCAGTGGGACTCAGGTGCTGTGTGGTTGCTTAAGTCTGAACTGACTCTGTATATTTAGATCATTATTCTTATTATTTTAGCTCCCCAGCCGCCTTGTTTCAGTCTCACCCTCACAGGTGAGAGTAAGGTCTGCATTGACTTACAGGCTTGTGAATTCAAATTATGTCTGTTGCTTGTCTTGTGGTTTCAGCTGAGCTTCTCTGGTGTAAAATGTACATGACTGAACTCAAGAATTGTTAGTTGGTTGTGTTCTAGAAGAAATTTTTTACTTTTAAAATGTCTAATTCTATATTCTGCATAGACTGAAGTCTTGTGACAGGTGCTGCCTACCTGCCCTCCAAACCAACAATATCGTGTCATGACATTCCTTTGGCAATATTCTGTTTGCTGAGGTTTTGTTGAGCATATATATGTGCAGCCTCTGTTTCTGGCCCAACTTGCCTTTGCTTGATTCAGTACGTAGTGCAAGCTCAGGTCTGCCAGCAAAGCCCTGGCAGAGGTGCCAGAGCGAATGCTGAGAACTGAAAATACATAGCTATGATTATTAATGTATTAGAAACCATCCCACTAGCAAAGAAAGCTTTCACTAAGTTGTTGAAAAGTCTTCTTGTTTGCCTGACTCCCATATAAACAAAATAAAACATACTAACCCCCTTGTGAAGGATGGGTACTCCGTCTAACAGGCTGTTGGTCAAGTGCTTGCACACAGCAATAGGACTTCCTTTAAAGCATTCAAATGGCCAGTACAGATGGGTTTGGATGTGGGAAAGGCTTGCGTGCCATGAAATGTGGAATATTGGTGTACATTACAACATGGAAGGACATGCATGACAGGACAAGAGGCAATGGGCACAAACTGAAAGACAGGAGGCTCCATCTGAACATCAGGAAATACGGTTTTTACAGTAAGGGTGATGAAGCATTTACAGAGAATGCCCAGTCATGGGCAACCAGCTCTAAGTGGCCCTGCCTGAGCAGCAGTGGGCTTGAACCAGATGACCTCCAGAGATCCTGTCCAACTTCAACCGTTCCATGATCCTGTGCTGGTAAACCCTTTGTGACCTGTAGTTGATGACACCACTAGAAGAAAATCTGAGTCTGGCATGTGGCTTCTGGTATTTGCAAGTCTGTCATTTCTGTAGGAGGCAGAGACAAAAACTCAATATTCCTTGCTGTATTTCAACTTGCAAGCCTCTTAGCCTCTCTACAGCTGTCTCAGCTGTATGAATATTTACTTTACTGTGATACTCTAAACCTCATCAGAGGGCTGTGAAATGTCTGGAGATCTGCAGATTACAGGCATTGTGGGGGTCACTGTTCTGTATTATGCTGTACCAAGAGTTTTCATGATGGTGAAACTGGTATGTGTGCATTAACTTAGAGCCAGGAAACTATTTATTTTTGGCTTGTGGCATACAAACAAACAAACAAGTGCCTGTGTGACAGAGCAGAAAAGCCTGTTTTCCACAAAGTTTTTGAAAATAAGCACTGTTATTCTGCTGAGAATTTTAATTGGAGTTTTATCTGCCCGACTCTTCCATAGGTTTTAAAATGCAGATCTGTGCTTTTCAACATATTCGCTTATGCGAGTCGCCTCGTACTGACACGGAGAAGAGTGGCTGGGAATCCGGCACATCCCCCTCTTTGTGCGGGCTGAGGCGCTGGGTGAGGATTCCAGCTGCCACCAGAGAGCACTGTCACTATTCGTTTGCAGGGCAGGTGCCAGTGCTGCTGCCGGCACCGGCTCTCCCTTCGGGCTGGCAGCGGCAGAAAGGCTCTTAAAGGAGACCCTGAGTAGGAAGGCTCTGTGCCATCTTTACCTCTGTTCTGCGCCGTGAATCCACGCTGACAGGGGCTGTCAGGAGAGGAGCAGCCCTGCCTTGGCAAGGGCCAGCTGGCCACTGGCACAGCCCTGTGCTCTGGGCTTGAACCCAGGGTGTGCGGCCCCAAACCAGGGGAGTTTATACACCATAGTCCTTCTTCTCTACAAGGTATCTTTTACTCAAACCAGCTTCATTTACACTTGAAACAAATGTTCTTTATTTGTCATTAACGGAAAATCTTACTGCTTCTTTTTCAGACCTGAAGGAGGACTTGTGTTAGTTCTCCCTTTATTTTGCACACAAATATAGCCTCACTTGCATCCTGCAGCAAAGCTGCTGATGCTTCGAGTCCTTGAACAACTCAGGAGCACAGCACTACTGGGGTTTTCGGTGATCATTCATGTGGTTTGCAAGCACCTTGTGTGCCTGAAACCAATGCACCATGCACGCCTAATAATGACTTTGAAATTGGATGTGTCCTTTTTTAAGAATAGCAAAGGACTCTGTAGATGGTAAAGCTACCTGTCCCCAAAGTATATATACCTGCAGGTGTGAAGACAGCATTTAGTTCTCCTTCTGGGGAGGCTGCCAGACCAAATTATAGTCATCATTAGAGTTATCCCAATTGCTATGGGATATTCACTGCTACATGAAAGTAGTTAGGGGTCCCAAGAACATTGCATCAGAGCATCATTCTTTTGTCCATTTTCTGACTGAATCTTTCTCATAGCTACAGGCATGTCAAAGGGCTTCCTTCTTCTCCTCAGGAGAGGCTAGCAAGGGTCTGCAGTGCAAGGATTCCTCAGTTCTCCTCCCTGGGGTAAAGATGTACATGGGAATGTGAGAGAGGGGTGATCTGGCTGACTGCATCCTCTTTTTTTCTCAGTAACTTGTGTGCTATTTCTGAGCAATGCTGTTTCAGCTTCTCAAAGCAGTGACCTACTACCTTGTGGAGATGAGCTGCTGTCAAAGCTATCATTTCAGAGCTGGTGCATTCTTGGACAGCATCTCTTTTAGCTTGGATAGCATAGCATCCCAATAGGAGATGCAGTTCCTGTGGATAGAAACACCCAAGATACAGTCATCAGGGAATAGCATGAGGTGGTATCCTAATGCTGCTGCTCATTCTGTAATGTACAGGTTAAAAGAGACAGCCTGTGGTGAGATGATAGGCCTGGATCAGATAAAAGAGAATTTTTCCTTAAATAAGTCCTGTGAGTTGAGGCAGCATCCTCTTGTTTCCTACAGCCCTCCCTTTCATATAACTCCAGGGCCAAATCCCATTTAATTTATAGGCTCTGACAAGATCTTAGAACAAGAATGATAGCATGGTTGCAGAGCACAGGCCATCATTTAGTATATAAAGTGCCAATTTTCTGACAAAGTGTATAATCTAATATAGTGTTGTATAGTGTCTGTGTTTGATAGGGAACCTCTGTAAGTCACCTCAGATTAAGAAGGGAAGAGTTTAAACTGTTATATGGGTAATGACAAGGAGGAAAGCAAACAGTTCAGGCACAAATCTCCATTCTCTCTCCCAACAGATATTAAATAAGACAGGAAAATACAGTCTGCCTGAAAGCTGACATACATTTTTTATGCTGTCTGATATCAATGCATAGTTCCTGTTTGCTTCCCCCTCCCTAGGGCTGAGAGAGCTTTACTAGCAGGCAGATGTTCACATATCCCCACAAAGTGTTTTGAGATAAATTCTCTCTGTTTTGCAGTGTCCCTTGATGGCAGGATTGAAAATAGCTTTATCTAAATCAGTAAAAGTCTTAAGATTTTACTGTGAAGGTATCATGAGGTGAATTTCTGCTACTGGCTAAGCCAGGGATCTGTCTCTTCAGGACTTGCCAGGCTCTAATGACAAAAAGGCATATTGGAAAAAGACATGAAAAATTGTTACAGATTGACTGCAAGCTGAGTCCCAAACATGGAAAAAGAGCTTAAAATCCCACTGCAGGATTTGAGGACTCTCAAAAAATTTGGGTGATCAGGGCATGGAGGAGAGGTTGAGATTTGCTCTGATTAATTTACTCATTTGAGGGCCCGAAACAGTGACACAGGGTAGTTGGTGGCCTGTCACTGGTGGTGTCCCCAAGGTTCAATATACTGGGCCGTGTACTCTTTAACTTGTTCATTAATGACTTGAATGAGGCAAGCATCTTTGCTGACAGCACAAAGCTGGGAGGAGTGGCAGGTACCCTGGAATGCTGTGCAGCCCTTCAGAAGGACCTCAACACGTTGGAGAGATGGGCAGAGAAGAACTGCCTGAAATTCAGCAAAGGCAAATGCAGGGTCCTGCACCTGGGGACGAATAACCCTGGGCACCTGCACAGGCTGGGGGCTGAGCTGCTGGGAAACAGCTCTGCAGAGAGGGAGCTGGGAGTCCTCGGGGACAAGCAGCTGTCCATGAGCCAGCAGTGTCCTTCTTGTGGCTTATTGCACTGGTGACTGAGCACTGGAACAGATTGCCCAGAGAGGGTGGGGGGGTCTCCCTCACTGGAGATGTTCAAGAACGGTCGATACAATCCAGTGCCATGTGCTCTAGGATGACCCTGCTTGTGCAGGGGGGGTTGGACCAGATGACCCCCCTGTGGTCCCTTCTAGTCTGACCCATTCTGTGATTCTGTGATATGTATTACTTGCAAGCTTTAGGAGCCTTAGCTTTCCATATAGTCATTAAAGCACAGGAGCACCTGCTGAAGAAGGAAGAAAGCTCAAGATTGGATTATGTGGAGTTGATATGGACTAGAAACTGGAACAGGCACTGACTAATTCAAGCATTGAAAATAAATTTGATGGTAAGGTGGGCAAAAAGTTTCTTTCCATTGTGGTATTTACCTGTAATATCATGAAGTTCAGCATGGAGGATATCCAGAAATTCAGTTCTCCTCCACAGTTATTTGCAAACTTTGGTAGAGCATGTGTTGAATTGCTGAGCCACGACACACACCAAACAATATGTAGAGTTTGAAAGGAAAGTGAACACCTATTTGCCCAAGGAGTCAAGCTAATAATCTTTTGGTATCAGTACATTTCCCTGTGATCTCAAGACTGAAATAACTTATCCCCATTAATAATAAGTTAGCCAAGTTGGGGAAGCTGAGTGTAAGGTAGGCCATGGACAACCTGAGTACATTGTTTTGTAGTTGGAGAATGAAAGATGCCGGTTAAACTTAAGCCAAGACTTTCAAATAAGAACACTAAACTTTTATGGTTCAGTTTTGGGTGCTCATCTTCACAGAATTCAGTGCCAGATTTTCAGGGGTATTGATCATATCTACTACAGCAGAAGTTAAAGATATTCTCCCCAGAAATGCAGTGGCCATTTTATCAGCTGAAATTGGCTTAATCTGAAACTGGAATTGACCTGTGTAAACCAAGACCACAGGCTTTTATTTTAAAGTGAGACTGCCAAGACTGAGAGTAATCAAAATCACTGTGAAAAAAATCTTCTATTTAGCAGCAGAGCTGTTTATTGTAGCAATGGTAAAAATAAATATTTGAACAGTAACAAGCAATTCCATGGTATAACAGATTAAAATCTCCTGGATTTCCATCCCTTGTGACTTTATTGAAGTATCTTTCACTTATTCTTCAAATGAGAAAACCCTTTCAAGATACTCTAGGAAATTGAATCTTGCATCCATATTTTCCAAATTCAGTCTTTCAATAGTTCTACATTAAACTGCCAAAGTACCAACATATGTGATAGGTCTCCATTGAAATAAGAGGTTTTAATCTTCTTCACAAAGGCAATGAAAATATTTCCTGTTATGTTATTCCATAATAGTAGATAATGCAGAATAAAACCAGATGAACTTACTGTGGAAGATACTATCTAGGAAAGAACAAGAGCTGATTCTTGGGAGAGTATACCAGCACCAATTTCAAGAGTTGCATGCAGACTGTCAAACTGAAGGGGTCTTAGCTCTTTCTGATTTACCATTAAGACTTGAAGATGAATGATGAAGCTTAAGACCAGGACACCACATTTTATGCAGTGGAGTTGCCAGGGAAGAGCTGGTTTTATTTTTTCTCTTTTGGAAGCAAAATAATATTGAAAATTCCTCCTTGAAAAGCAGTTGGGAAACAAAAGAATATTTTTAGTTGTTTCTACATGATTTTTATTTTTTTACAATTATTACACTAGAAGGAGTTACAAAATCTCTACTGTGAACTGAGACCTTTTTTTCAAAAGCATTACAATTTTCATACAAAATTATCTCAAGATCAAGACAGTTCTATTAAGAATCACCTTTGAGCTGCAGAGTCTCATGACTGATCAAGACATATACCTTCTCAACCTAAAGAGCTAATGGCGAATTTATGTCCTTCAATTACTGTCTATCTAATTCATATTTCACTTTATTCTGTCATAGACAGCCTTTCCTTTCTACAAGGTGCAAAATATAGATTCAGATTTCTGGCTCCTCAAAAGGAGAGGACAGATGGGATTCAGATTCAGCTTTTGAGGAAAACATGCCAAGTGCGAGATACTGGAATAAATTTTTGAACCCTCCTCTAACTGAGAAGCATTGTGATGGAGAAGAATCTTCATGATATTTTTTTTTTTTAGATAATAAGAGACACAAGAAGAAACAAAATTCCTTGTTTTCCCTGCTTCTTTCTTTCTGATTACTTCAGGCTGTGAAATCAGTTGACCGTTAGGAGTCAATTCCTGTGGATTAAAGTAAATTGTGATTCTGCCTTGCCTTCTCTCCAAAGTTAAGGGGATAATAGGCCACTATTTTTCAACATCCTATCTGTAGCCTACATCTACAGATCTCCTGTGGGGATGTGTGAGCATCAGTATTAGATGCAAGCCAGATGCATTTTTTTGCAGTCTTCTAGCAGTAAATTTTAAATCCCTGACAATTTCAAATTTAAAGATTTAAGAGATAAAAGTTCAAATAAGCTAGATCAGTGGCTTCTGTATAGAAAACCAAATGCATGCAGAAGTTACAGAATTAGGCTCTGTTCTCAGGAAAGTAGTGACACAGGAAAAGACATAGGGTTAAACCTGAAAAGCAATGTGATATGACGCTACCAGAACACTCCTATGGGAAAAATAAAACCAAACAGCAAAAATGCTCCATCCCTTGAAATTTAAGAAAGAGTAACAAGTAGGATTAAAGAGGGATTTACTCTGTACACAGTGTAGCAAGAGCCAATACTAGAATATTGAGTCCAGCCAAAGTGTCTACATTTTAAGGACAGCATTGAAAAAATAATTGAAGTGCTAGAGAAGAATGTTACACCATAAGCCTTAAGAGGTTTTCCTAAAGGAGTGACTTGATTGCAGCATGTAAGTGCCTTCCTGAGAAGAAAATGCCTGGTAGTGAACAGTTCTTTTATCTAGTGGAGGAAAACATAATGAGTCAGAAAGTATAAACTAAAGCTGGGAGAAAAAAAAAATCAAATCAAATTACATATAAACAAAAGATCTGAGCAGTAGGAAAACTTAACGAAGAACAGTGGTGGATTCTCTGTTCCTTGATACCTCAAAAGCAAGACTATATTCCTTCCTGGATGATTCTTTAGCAAAATGTGATTTACGTAAAGAGAAGCTGTTGGGATCCACTCCAACCCAGCTCAATATAAAACCAGAAGTAACAAGGTATATTTGCCTAACTGGAAACTAAACACCCTAGGAAAAGCAAAACAATTGTCATATGTTTTATCTCAAAAATCCCTGCTTTTTTCTTAACTAGTAACAAAAATTAATAAATCCCTAAAGGGGTAAATAATCTAGAGGTGTTTCCAGTTCCTGTATTCAGATCTTTCTGGTTGTACCAAGCATGATGAAACACGAACTGTTTGAATTTGTCGATTTCAAATTCTGCCTAGCTACATGCACTACAGTCAAGAAAATTCATTTGGACGACTGGTCCAGCATTATTTCTAACTTGTGGTTAGGGTAAATCACTGGTATCCAGTGCCTGATAATTCTAAACAACATGCCCTCTATCAAGTAATAAACATAGATCTGGTTGCTCCAAAAACTTTCATTGCACTTCCCATTCTCTATACTTCAGATTCTCATGCTCCAGTGGATCATCAAACCATTTTTTGGAGAGATTTGCAATACTTTTCTTTTTTTTTAAGTGGTTCATCTCTAGGATTTAACATCTCTAACAAGTGGTAATAATTTCCTTCTAGCTTCAGGGTATATCAGGAAGAAAAAAAAATAGAGATGTGTACTTTGAAAGCTAAAGAAAACAAACAAACTAAATAAGGAAGATACTCTAAAATGTTGTCATTTATCACATTCTAAAGAAAAGTGAGTTTCTGCCAGGGGCATGTGGTCTTTTGCCCTGAAGAATATTCAGCTGTTTCTGTTGCAATTTGTATGTTACTTGGCCTGATTACTGAGGTAAGAAGACAAAACTCATGCATTTGTCTTTGAACAAGACTATTGCTGTACTTTTCATGGAAAACACTGGGGTTTTGTCACTGGATTTTCAGCTTGCCTCTGCTTGTATGAAATGCTCTTTCTGTAGCAGCACTTTTCCTCTTTTCTCTGATCTCAGATAGACCTGGAAGTTCAACCACTCAACCCAGCTTCAAGATGTGCCTGTGCTGTTCTAGTGCTCCTAACAAACCAGGACAGCTGGCTAATTAATTAAGGATGAGACCCTTGGTGATGTGCACCTGGAAATTATTAGATGCCTGGAGGTTAGACATTCATGAATCCTCCCTTGGAATGTCGAGGTTATCTGTTGTGTGTTTGTTTCCCTAGATTTCTGTTGGTAAAGTTCAAAGAAAGTGATCTGAGAAGTTGAAAAATAATTCTTTGCTTCTGGCCAGGTGCAATTAGTTTTATTTATTGGTAATAGGAATGCAGATTAGAAACTGACAGGGAATGAAAGTGAATAGAGCAGCCTGGGTCATTGTGTGTGGTTAAGTTTATTCCACAAAATAACTTCTCCTGTGGAAATTAAATAAATAGTAATAAAATTGAATTAAGTATCAAGTTTTTTTCTTGTAGTTCACTGAAAAAATGGAGAGAAAAGTTCTCTGTGCCATGATCCTTCATACCACTCATGGCCTCATAACAAAGAGTGAGTTACTCCCAGCCCGTCAGCTTTTGAACCTTCTTTTCTACTTCTCTTATGGACAGCAAACATATGTTTTTCCACATTGTAAGGTCAGATATGTTGCTTCATCACAATTTGTGGCTGGAAAATTATGGCACTGACACATAGATAATCCAGTAAAACTCTTCTGTAGGTCAGAAAATGCTTAGACTTTGAAATAAACATTTCTATAATAAGTTATCTGATTTGGTGAAAATTGTAAAGAGAAGTTTTTCAGGTCTCAAATAATATTTGCAACAATGAGAAGAAGCGCCTTTAGAATAGTATGGCAGTCTGGGTATACAGGAAGAATGATCCTCTTATATGTAGTGCAAATGGAAATTTGGTTTTTTTTAGAGAGAGCAGGTATTTTTTTTCATCTACTAATAATGTTTTCCTGCTGGACTTAAGTAATAGGAGTCTGTCTTGGAGTCAAAAGATTTCTAAGCTGCATTCCACAGAGCAAGAAATTAGGCAGAAAATTTTAAAGACATTAGTGAATAGTCCGTCATGGAGGTCAGCATGGCTCCTTCCCTTCTGCTCTGCTATAGTCCAGCACAGTTCAATGTACTGAAACATTTCACTGGATTAACTAATCTGTGTTGGATCTTAAATATATGATTTAGTGCAGCTGAACAAGCTCCTAAAAGACAGCTGAGCCATGGTAAATCTTGCTTTTAGCTTGTGTCAGATCTGAGATAATTTAGCTTTTCCCACCATGAAATTACTGGTAATATAATACAAACATATGCTTCTATGGAGAAGATCTTATTTTAGAGGCAGATTGTAGTAACTTTTTTCTTTCTTTCTTTTTCTGTTAATACTGGTGGTTTAAACAACATTTTTTGCCCTTTTTTTCCAGAACTGTCTGTAGAGGTCTCCTGTTAGTTTCTGCTACCATCTGTTCTTCTCTTTCAACAGCACAAAACCTCAAATAGATTTTTTTAAAGCCATTTCCAATTTCACTGAAAGGAGTACATAAAAAAGATCTGAACAGAGTAACTGAGAAATTTACAAGAGGAAAAGTTGCAAAATTATGGAGAAGCTGTTATGTTTGTTGACAACTTTAAATTAAAGCTCAGATATGCCTTTCCAAGTAGATAGTGGTCACTCCTATTCCCCCCTGCATCTGACACTCTGAGTCTTACTTGACTAGAATCAACAAAACACATTCCTTGGATGCAGAGGAAGACTGAACGATGGGAAGTAATTGAACATTTATAAGATCAGATTTTTTTGGGTGACACCAGTTCAATATTCCCCAAGAAAAATTATATTGCCTTCTATATTTTAATAACCCAAGAGAAGAAAGGCATGGATCATGAAATGCAAAGGCATTAGTAACAGACCCAACTAGAGTATCTGGTTTTCTTTCTGCTGTTTACTTTTGCCTTCCTGGAACAAAGAAGGAATGAGACAGGCATGTGACACCCAGACAGGCATGTGACACCCAGACAAATACAAATTGCAGCCACAACAATTTGGTTGTGTTAATTTTCTTTAAAAGTCTGTCCTTATTGTCTGCACTAATAATGTTAGTTATTATTTAGTAAAAAGAGGTTCACCCCTTGGAAGGGGCAAATAATGACAGGCTGCACCCAAGGAGGATATTTAAAGGCAACACATTCATACTACCTTATGGGGGTCACTAGGGAGGTCTTAATTTGGGATGCTATCTATCTGTCTATCTATCTAATCTGTGTCATATTGAATTATGTACATGCCGTACACTGAGGGAGATTAAAGTTTATGATTTTACAAGGAAGTAAGTCTATAAGAAAAAATTTTATGCTATTCAATAAAGGGCCAGAGAATTTGAATTGAAAAAAAAAATTAAAGCCAAGCTGTGTAGGTAATAATGGGTTAAAGAAGTAAAAGTCTGATGACAGTGATATCACTCAGAAAATGAGAATAAAATGTGTGTCAGCTTTTCTGGATTTTAAGACAGAGATGTCGGAGTGGGGGTGGTCAAAAAGACACAATTTCTCAATTTTTGTGGGATTAGAGAGACTAAAAATGCCAACTCCAAACCCCTTGCTGTAAGAATTTTGCATCCTCTGCTTCTCGTTTTTGCAGTGATTTGTGTAAGAGAAGAATGAAAAAAGGCTAAGGGAACTTGCTTGTGTGTGTGAAGATCAAGGCTAGTGAAAATTTACTGTGCTGGCCAGAAAGCAGTCTGGCAGCCCTAATGCACCTTCCCTGTTTCTAGTGTCTGCTACTCTGCTAAAGCCCTTTATGCAGACCAGTTGGTTTGGAAAAAAGTTTTGAATAAATTTTCATTTGTCCTAACTAGCCTGGACACTTTTTATGATCTTCCATTTCATTTCCTAAAAGCGGCTTCATTTTGACACTTATAATTCATGGATTTCTTTAGTATCCTCATGTTCCATTGTTAATGCATCAAGAGAATATATAGGCTTCCAGCACAGCTGGGAAAGAATAGTCCAGTACTATTTCAGTCTCTGTTAACATTCCTTTGGCATTGTGAGAAATTATGTAAAAAGCCCTAGCATTCTTATTTCTGTTGCCAACAGCCTACAAGACAGTTTAGACTGGGATTGGGAAAGTTATGATTTGTGGTGCCATGCTGTGCCGGAAGAGGTGGGAAACAGCCTTCACTGGCACCTGCATTTGGTCCAAAAGTTGAAAAGGAGGACTGGGTCATTATGTACAAACCTGAGTTACAGGCCTCAGGTAGCGGCTTGTGCTTTGTCTTATGTTTGGAAGAAATAAATGAATTGCCAGAAAGCTGAATACTGTTAGAGGAGACAGTTAGATTTCCTCTCTTCTTATGTCCTGACTGGGACCTGGCTAATAAAGTGCTTTCTTATTCCACTCTGTGCAAAACCATAAATGTCAGCAGGGCGTTCATACAAGGAATGTACCCTTGCACAACAATGGAGGAAGCAAAAAAATGTGCTCTGTGTCACAGTGATGAGCACATTAGAAAATGCTGAGATAGAGATGATGCTGTGAGAGAGAGATGCTGTTAAATGCATCCTCAGTCAAAGCAGAGTCACAAATTCATGGTGGTGGGTTAGCTCACTCACACTGCATCCTGCCATTCAGGAATATTCAGGCAACTGGATGTCTGAAGAAAGGGAGCTCCTAAGATAGTCATTGGTATTGGGTTGTGAACCAGCCCAGCCCAGCCCAGCCCAGCCCAGCAAGAGAAGAGTCAAACCAAGTCAAATACTGCTGACCGCGGCCAAGCCCATGTGGTCTGGAAAGTGAGAGATGTAACATGGGTGATCTGGCTTTTTGGGGCTTGTCCATCATTGTTTTTTGTTGTCTTAGGCCTGGGGGTGGGGAATGCCAGCTGTGGAGGGCACCCACCATCTTGTCTTTGTCTCAGAAGACTGTGTGGCACTAGCTGTGGAGAGCGTCCTCTGTCTTGTCTTGTGAATAACCACGTCACTGTGAAGCTGCAGAACATTGCCATCTTGTTTTTGTCTCAGTGGCCAGGCAGAACTAAGTCAAGGTGGTGAGCACCTTTTGAGTGTAAAGCACCCTCTCTTTTGTATACTTTTGATAATAATATTGTTGCTGTTACTGTGTGTTTCTTATTCTCCATTACTGTTTGCTTTCAGTAAATTATCTCAATCCATAGTCTCTGCCTTTGTCCCTCTCACCAGAGGGGGGGTGAAGGGGAGTATCTTACTTGGGGTTTACTTCACAGCTGATTTTCAACCACAGGATCACTAGCTGAAGTGCATGGAGTGTGTCAAGAAAGTTCTTGTGTGCTTTAATGATGCTAGGGTTTATTGTGTTGACATTTTCCCCTCAGTTTGTATTAGCAGTTTGAAGATAAATTTTAGTACTTTTTATTGGTAGGGTATTGAGTCTTGGCTGCAAGAATGAGGGTCACTATAGCCAGAAGCTGTGAAAGTCAATTTTGACTTAACATCAACCCTGCTGCTTTAGCTCTGGGACTCTGCTATTCCAGACACACATTTGTAGCAGATTGACTGGAGCATTGTGAAGCAATTACAAGAACACTTAAATACTTGGCCGAAGCTGCCAAACTCTCATTACTTCCCATCAAAACCAGAAACCCCAGGTGGGATGCTATGGGCTTGCAGGCAGGTGCCTTGTCTCACCTACATCTCCATGCCCAGTATCTGCAGTCCTGTACTTTTGTACAAGGCAAAAGCTCATTAAATACAATGTTGATTTTCTTTCTTTTATTGCTGGAATAACTAATAACACTAAAGGACAGTAACAGCATTTTCAAGCTTCTGGGGAGGCTAGCATTCAAGGTTTCTGTAGGTTTTCTCTCTTGACTATACACAGTGATTATCCAGGAGTGTCTTTGAGAATAATTTTTGGACAATTACATGAAAGAAAGCTGGCAGATAATGAATTGGCAAGTGTTATATGTCTATCCTACGTGGCGTATGCCCTCCATGGCTAACACCTGGTTGAGATCCTTCCTGAACACAGGGACATCTGCAGCACTGGCATATTTGTTTAAAGTTTGCTGCTACAAAAAAATTTGGGTAGACACAAGAGTGGTAAAGGGAAAACTCTGTAAGCACAAGCTCTTCACCAGTGAATTTTCTCTTGTGAGATGAGAACGTGTTTGTGTTTAGAAAATTAATTATTAGCTGGAGGAGACTTTTATGGCAACATTTATCACATTCGTGAGGCATACATGGCTACATAATTCCCCTGCTGACATATGAAACAGTGCCTTCCCTTCTCTCTGCCACCACACCCCATATGTATCTGTCTCCCACAGACACTTAACTAGGACTTTCACCATGAAGCAAACTCTAATGTTTCCGTGAGTCAAGGGATAATGAGAATGGACTAAGGCATTCATGTATTCAAGATAGATGATAATTTCCTGCTGCTATATAAAAGGCAAAGCATCTAGTCAGAGCAGGAGACACTGATCCTCTGACAGTACTGTGTTATCCCAAGTGACTGAGATACTTCCATCTGATGATGTGGGTACATTAGAGTGACAGTTTCCCTGTGTCTTCTATTTTATTTCCTTGGGAAAGTAGTGTTCGTTCTCAAAATACTGTATTTGCTTCCATAATGTTATTGGTTCCCTGCAAACAGAATTTGACTTTAAAACTTGAATATATTGTGCAGCTCTCTTGTCTGGCTTGATAGTGGCCCAAGGATATGGTTGTTATTTGTGCACAGTGACTGTAAAAACAAAAAAAGAAATACTGGGTAAAAATCCTGGATTAGGAAGGTGTAATGGCCTTATTCACTTAGAAGTCTCAAGTGCTAAAGCCTGGCTCATGCACATTCATCTACTAATTTGCTGTATGTATCTCTGAGTGTGTGTATCTACCTTACTACTACTTTGAACAGTGCAAACCTCCCTCATTGATTCATTTCATTTTGGTACCTTAGTTGTATGCAAAAAGACTCTCTGCAAGCAGATTTAAAAGCGTAAAGTAAATATTTATTAGATAACACACCTGAGAGAGAGAGGATTCAGAGAACTACAAGGGAAAATTCTGGCAGGCTTACC
Source organism: Pardalotus punctatus (assembly GCA_013400915.1). Classification (NCBI taxonomy): domain Eukaryota; kingdom Metazoa; phylum Chordata; class Aves; order Passeriformes; family Pardalotidae; genus Pardalotus; species Pardalotus punctatus. Next base: position 273,237 of record VZTX01027592.1, read on the forward strand.
ACCTGATGAAGTATCCCAAGAGTGTTTCCTGACAAAGCAGGCATGGGTCAGGAGGGGAAGGGCTGATCTCTGCTGCTCCCTCAAGGCAGTCCTCTATGATGATGAGGTGTCATTTCCCTCATTTCCCTGGTTTTTCCCTTAGAATTTTGTACCTTTCCACTTTGGTGTTTTTGGGTTTTTTTTGTTTTTTTGTTTTTCTTGAATTGCTGAGCTACCTGCAGTCCCTGGCCCAGCAGTCCTAACTTTGTAATTTTCCCTTTGTTATCTTTATGGTCTCTGTTCTGAAGACTTTCTCACAGTTGTTTTCCAGGGGTGATTTCCTGAGATCTCCATGCCAAGATGACATAACTGTGTGAGATCAGAGTTGGGTCTTAAGTCCTTGGAGAACAAAGCTCCCTGCCACAGGCTGAAAGTTTGTATATGTTTGAGATAAGGTGGGATAAGTTCTTGCATGAGGGGTCCATTGAGAATCATTGTATTCAGAGAAACCATATTTGGCTTCAGAGGTCACTCAGTCTCACATTACAAAAAGTTTGCAAGAGGCACTGAGGAAATCACGTTTTCTGCGTTCTTATACTCCTCCCTAGGTATTAGCAGAGAGTGACCTTTCATCTGATGTAGCATGACTGCTCTTATATATTTGTGTACAGTTATGATTGCTCTGGGGTAGAATAGGGACTGGTTTTGAATGTCCATGTCGTTCTGAAAAAGCATTCCTTATTTGCTAATGATCAACGTGAGAATGCTGTGGTGTAGGGGGACATCAGTTATGGCCTCTCTTTCCTTCTGTTTTCACTCCATTGCTCAGGAGGTCACCAATTCAGGTTTCCTCATTTTTCTACTTCATGGATATTTGGGAGATAAGAAGGTGATTCTTAACATGTGGATTCTCTAAACTCTCCATGAACACATACTGGACCCATCTCCTTTCCTCTGCCTGCCTTGGCACTCTCATTCTCCCAGATGAACATGGAAGGGAAAATCCAAATTGTAAGGGATAATGTGAGAGACTACTTTGTGGAAAGCACCTGGTTATCATTGGAGTATAACCTTTGTTTAGAAGGAAACCACTCTTTTGAAAGCATGTATGATCCTGATCTTGATTTTGTAATATTATAAAAATCTGTCTAGCATTTCCCCACCTCCCTTCCTTCCATTAGTAAGCCTTCCATTTTCTGTCACAAGTGTTCCCCATGCACAAATACAACTCATTGTAGAGATCCCTTGAGATCCTAGTGTAAACCTTTAAAATATGACAAAATATGCCACAACTCTGTGGCAGAGTTCAATATGTGAACTCTGTTGCTTATAATATCCTGCTCTTTAGTTTTCTGCACCCTGGTTACAATTCAGTAGAAAGATAAGAAATAACTCCAAAAAGTACTGAGAAATTTTGGGTTCTGTGAACTTGACTGTAAAAGCTTCACATTTCCAGTCTCAGTAAAAGTGTTATTATTTCTCTTTCTCTTTTCCCAGATTCACAGCACTAGTGACAGCCCTAACTATTGCCAATAGAGTAGGTTTTCCAGGGTCTACACAATGTGAACAGAAGAAAGGAATGCAGAAATACAAGGTAGGGTGTGACTCTGAGTAAAATACCAGGAGACCACAGGTAAGTATGAAAAGAAAGGTCATCAGCACTTCCAGTGTTTGCTGCTGTTTTCACTTTGATGACAATTTGGCAATCCTTCTATTTAGTTAAACTCCAGTGAAGGCACAAGGCTAGTAGCTCCATCACACATCTATTGGTCCTACATTGCCCTCTCTGTGTCTTATGGTGGGTTTAAGCTACATAGGAAATCTGTCAGCAAGGGTGGGTCTCCCCACCACCGTGCTTTCTCTGTTGCCTCTGAGAGAATCTGTGAATCCTCATGAGCTGTGTCAGCTGGGGCAGAAAATTCAGGGGAAGATAGAAGTCTGTCTGCAAAGACTTTTGCGGTGCTGTTAGTAGTTCCTTGTGACAGAGGAAAATGACTTGTGAGTGTAGAGGAGTTTATATAATCTTGAAGGTACGGGCCCAGGTCTGGGACTCTGAAAAGCCATAAGAGAGGAATGCTGTCATGGTGATGAGGACACAGCCTTGGTTCTCACCCCAAAAAACACCTGCCTGCCAAGGGAGACAATAGCTGTTGTTGTCAGAGTTCTTGTGAGTGCTTGCAGATGGGCTCTGATGTGCTAGTATGTACAATGGGGCACTTGACAGGGCCAATGTCTGATGGTGCATTGTTTTCCTCTCATTAGGCTGAGTTCCAGGGTGGCATTTCATTACATCACCAGAAAAATGTGAGGGTGTGTACTTCAGTCAGTTTGTGAGCTGTTCAGATTCTGGGGTGGAGCAGGTCTGAAATAGCTTAGTCAGTGCCATTCGTGGCTAACATGGTGACATGTATCAGGATCATGGTATTCCTGAATAAGGAGAGAAGTCTTACAGCCCAGCATTGCATATATGCACATTCTGTAACTATGGAGAAACACCTGGAAAGATGGGCTGCGAGATAAAGCTGAAAGTCTTGTTCTTCCCAGTGCCTTGTAACAAGGGGACTGTATGTTATCTCCCATTGTTTGAACAGCCCACTTGAGAAAAAAAAATAGAACAGAATAGAACAGAACAGGATATTTCAGTTGTAAGAGATCCTCTATTAGGCTTTTGCTATCACGTCATTACTATTGGCAGGTGACACAGTTTATGTGCAAGCCAAAATGTGATGTTACTACTCCATGTAGGGGACCACCTACCAATTTCACAGCTAAGCTAAAAATCTAACAGAAAGCAGGCTTTGTTGTAAAATCTCTGACACCTCTTACAGACAACTGTTGCTAGAACACCTGGAAAGCAGCTTTCTTTCAAGTACTTATGCTCATCTTTCTCAGATGGAAACCAGAAGGTTTGAAAATCACATGTGAGCTTTGCACTTGTAAGTGGCTGGGAAATTTGAAGTCACCTGTCTTGGATGGAGCTCATTAGCACTTTCACGTTACTGTTTTTCAAGGACTCTTGTTAGCACTTCACGGTGCACAGGCCCCGAGAGTTAAGCTCCCTTTCTTAGAGCTGTGTTTCTGCCATGCTTTTCTGCTTCTTCACTGGATTGGATGTTGTGCAATTAAAGGGCATACGCTAAGCAGATGTTGAGAAAGATGACCACATTTTCCTTGCTTAGAGCCACATTCTTGGTGTTTAAAATAAGAAAGGCAGTGGCCTTAATTTAGAAATGAAAGACTGGATACATGGGTTTGAAGAGGTCTGTATCTTAGATTCATACACTGAGCACTTAACTGTTGTTGATGCAAGCCTCTTCATTTCCAGTGTGGCCTTGTTGAGCTTGGTGTAATGTGGGACTTTGAAGTATGAGGTGGTTTGCAGATGCATGTTGTATATGACATCTGAGGTCAGTGTGTGTAATAGTCTCCATTGGTATGTTTGGCCCAGGATATGCTTTCCTGCTTCCCACTGCTGTGTTGATCTTACATTTTATGGCCTGATTTGTCTGTCCTAGATTTCCACCTTCCATTATGGGACTTTTTCTCTCCCTGTATAGTATTTCAAACTTTTTTCAGTTCAGCAAACAGTTTGTTCCCCCCTCTGTCCTTCAAATAAAGTTTTCTTTGGCAATCTCTATTAGGATAAATTCAATAACTATTTAACTCAGAAGGATCCCTGAGGAGGAAACCGAGAGTCAAACGCTACAATTACTCACATTTTGGTGAGAGGAATCAGACTTCTCAGGAATCATTTCAAACAAAGCGCTAACAGTTTATTCCTGCTGGGTGGAAGCAGGAAGTGTGCTGGAGGGAACCTGACAGCCTCCTGAGCACCATCAGGAAGCATAAAATGGATGGGCAAGCAGAGGAAGAGAGAGAGGTACTAACAAAGAAAAATGTCTCATTTCCTCCCTGAATCTAATTGGAAAAATATGTTACTGGTTGTGGCAGTGGTAATTTCTCAAGGTGGCAATTCCTGCAGTCTGTCCTGGCATGGGGCTGGCCACAGGCTGGACCTCTACCTGAAATGTCTGGGATAAGTGCAAACTAGAGTTGTTTGTTTAGAGTATAAGTGGACACACACACATATATATGTACACGTATATACATATAAGCACACCAACATATGCATTTGTAAAGGATTTTTTTTCCACTGAGGATTTATGCTTCATTTCTAGTAATTCTCGACTATACATACATTTACAGAATAAAACACAGCAGAAGACAATTTTTTCTTTTATTATTAAACTGTGCTTTAATTCACTGCCTGTTCTCACCCTCAAGCCACTCGAGGGTGGCTTACTCCATGAAAATGTAGGGAGAGATGGAGGGAGAACAGAAGTGATGTAACCATACTGGTCACAATATTTTAGAATAAAAATGGAATGGCTTATAAATACTGATGCAAGTTGTGGGTGGAAAATGGAAAGAGAAATATTTCCTTTAACACATCAAGGCATCCTGACATCACCCACCCTCTGTAACCTTAATGCAATGTTGATAAACCCATTTATGTCTCCCTTATGAGCAGGGCCAGCCCAAATTCAGATATTGCTCACCTGAGCTAATCTAATTCCACTGCTTGGTTGGCATCCTTTAATAGCCTCTGTGACAACAAAATGTGTAACTCCTCTCTGTCACAGCCTCTGGCCCTGAGATATCACCTCTTCCCAGGAAGAGGTACAGGGCAAGAATCCGCTTGAGATTGCTGGGACTGAAAGAGCATTTCCTATGAACTGGAGAATTTTCTGCTTTTGGATATTTCATACAGCCCCTTTATGCTACCTCAGCATTGCAGGTCTCTTGCACAGGGTGGGGAATCAGAGGGTCAGCTGAAGAGATGCAGGAGATGCACATTCTTGACCATGTGGTATCTGCAGGAAACAGTTCTCAAATTCTTAGATCTAATTTCTTATAAAAGCTTCATTCAAAAATATTTAGTTTCACATCTCTTCAATTATATTTTCAGTGCAGCTGATGATAAAAGCAAAATGTATAGCCCAAATGCAATGCAGAGGTTCTCTTCTGAATAAAGGGGTTGGCACCTGCCTTTCAGCAATCAGATTCTAAATATTCAGCCACTCGGGATGTACTGAGTTATATTCTGTCATAATTTTCTTGGCTTTTCACCCTCGTGAAACAGGTAAATGAATCTCTCTGTAGTTTGCTGTGTACACATGTCTTTTAGGCAAACCATTTTAACAAGGATATAGAGTGAAACTGTTAAATGAAAGCATTAATAGTGGGCTATGCCATATACCTAGGAATGTTAATATGTAGAGAGAATCTAAAATTACAAGTCTGGAGGTTTAATCTGTAGAGGTTTTACAGAGGCAACAGTGTACTGAAAATTCAAAAAGCACCTACCTGTATTCATAGCATGGTTTTGCTTTTATTACCGAAGGAAAAGAGATTTCAAGAAGAGATCAAAAAGCAAGTCTTTGTTGCAAACTTCCCAAATGCGCTTAGAAGCCAGCACCCTTTTAACACCTCTGTCCATAGCTCCTTTCAAAATTGAACGTATGTGCAAATTGGAGAATACCTGGCAATAATGAATCACTTCCCACTTTCCTCACCCTCTACCGGTAAATGTGAGCACATGACACTCAATTTAGAGCACGCAAATAGACAAAAAGATTATGAATTCTTCAGGTATCCACAGACAAGTTTTATTATATAATTCTGTATAAGGTCAACATGGAAGAAAACCCAGAAAGAAAGTGTGGATAGCTCAGCAGCAGGGGAATTAGCAAACTGAAATAATGAGATTTCACTTCTACACCCCAGTGGCTATTTCACACCATCTAGAACAGATCTGGAGATGGAGGTAGAGCTCTCTTAGAGGCCAGTGATTAGGATGTTATCTTGGAAGAATATAGAAACTGTGCTCAAATCATTACTTGAAACCAGCAGACCATTGCCAGGTATGGCTTCTATTTTGAATCTGAATACCAGAGCTCAATAATTTGTAAGCCATGGAACAATTTGTCTGTAGTGTGCTCATTTTAAGGGCAAACTTCAAGGCTCTAAATCAGATGAATTGTCTTAGTGGTTGCAGTCTCCTCCCATCTGATATCTGTTTCCACTTCTTTCTCTGAATGGGTGATACCCACTCTGTTCTCAGTTTTGCATATAATTTACACAACTGTGTATTTTATATTTGCTTAGATGTGAAGTCATTGATTCAGTGGCTTGCATTCCCTAGGATTCACTAGCCATGCCTTTTCTTCTACAAATGGCAACGAGGTCACTGTGCTGTGACCCTGGTTCAGCCACCCAGAGAACAGCCAGTTTGGGTGTGATGTGGGAGAGCTCTCACAGGTGTTTGGAAGAGCTTGACCTCTACAGGTCCTTGGGCAAGCTGTACAGTTTTTTTCTGTAGGCTGCAGAATGACTCTTTGCCCACCAAAGCAGTTGTCTGGATGGTAAACGTGGTGATTAAGATGGACAAAGACATGGAGAGACATCTTTGAGAGGGTCAGTGTGGTAAGATAGGAACAGGCTGCGGGCAGCCTAGACTGGGATAAGTTACAGCTGCGCCCCTTAACAAGAGAGAAAAACAACCTTGTGGGAGAAAGAAGCGGAGAACGCAGCCGACTATGGCTAAGTAGAAAAGGCACGTGTAGATAGTCTGTTAATCAATTGTAATGTAAAAAGGAACACTGTTTAAAAGGGTATAAAAGGTGGTGCCCTGGGATAGGAGAGGGGGGAAGTTTGTCACTGTCTTGAGTCTAGTATTAGGTTAGAGATATTTGCCATCACAATTTCTTCTTCCTGTTTCTTTCTGGTACATGGTGAATCTCCCACCTGAACCATACTCTCTCACAGAGACATTGCTTCTTTGTGCTTATCTGTGCTAGTCCTCTTGTTTCATGTATTGACTATGTTAGCCTGAAAACACTCTTTGTATGTGAAAGAATATATTAAAAAAGGAAAAAAAAGACACTTTAAGGCAGATAAGAAAGGCAGGGGTACATTGGTACTATTGTTGATTTGTTTTTTTTAATATTTTATAAACATTTTTCAACATTACTTGTTTATACATTTCATTGTTAATTCTACCAGAGATTTCCTACAAGCCCAGGTTTCCTGGCCAGACTCCCCTCTGGGGGATTCTGTCCAGGTATCCTGCATGACATTTGCTACAGGCCCTGCCTGCTACAGGCAGCATACATGCACAGAATGACTGCTTCTGTTTAAGAGTAACATTTAGAGTGTGGGAGGTATGGGGAATGGTCATTATTCAAGTGTATACAACATTTGTTGTTAATTTAATTTTCTCTCAGCTATTACACAGCAGACCAGTGGAAAATATGAGGACCTTTCCTGGGGTGACTGTTCTGATGTAGATGAAACATAACATTTAAATAATAAAAATAAAATCATGTTTCTTTTAGCTCTAATACCAGTTATTCCTTGTTCTGAAAAGAAAGAAGGGAGGACAGTGATTATGGTGGTGAAGGTAGTTTAACTTTTGCTAACTAACTTAAGTTAGGGTGGATAAAATAAGTTGGTGTTTTTTTTTTTCCCCCTCAGACTACTCCTAACTTTTTGCTTTTCTTTCCTTGCCCAATTAAAATCCAGCACATCTAGAAGATGCTTCTGTCTTGCACAAAACTGAATTGGAATGTGGCTGGTGAGACATCAATGCATCACTTAGCTGGCTGTGAAAAGTAGCAGGGGCTCTGAGATCTTGTCAGTGTTTAAGAGGGCAAAGTGCTAAAAGAAAAATCAGTCAAATTCTCAGATTCATTATGACCCATAATCTGTCTGCCAGAAATTAAATGCCCGGTGGAAGTCAGCAGAGTGTGCTTGTGTGTGAATGTGTGTGTGATGGAAATCAGAAATCCTGTGCACAGAGGGAGGATACATTTTCCTCTCAGAAGCAGTCACTAACTGCAGAGGGGAAGGTCAGAGCCTTGGCTGCAGCCCTCCAGCATTTTCATTCTGCACAGCTGGGTACGGACAGACAGCCCCATAAGCAGGCAAAGAGAGCACTCATACCACTGTGTACATCTTAGGATAGCACTAATACCCTGTCCTGTGCTCAGGGGTTACTGCATGATCCAGCTGGGAAGACCTGCACAGCACTGAAATCTGGTCCCAGTTCACTGCTCCTGGTCAGTCAGATGTATGTTACAAAAGCAGGTTATGCAGAGCCTGGGTATAGAATATTTTTACGAGGGAACATTAATTTTGCATACTCTTTTATTCTCTGTCCGGAGTTTCCTAGAGCAAAGGGAGGGATGGGAGATCCCATCCCCACTACTTATAGGGCAGCTCAGCAGTCAGCAAATGAAATACTTCCCCTGCCCCCTGTATAATTATCTCTATCTTGAGTCCCGGCCAGCATGACTAATCTTCATTTCAGTAAGGGGACAGGCTGGAACTGGGAATGGCAGAATTAATTTATCACGCTTTAATAGAGAGGCAGTTCAGGAAGGGAGGGACTAATGAGATACTTTACAAAGAAATTAGTAGGCTTCTATTACAGGGTTGTCTTCCATCAGGCAGCTGCAGTGATGACAGATGGCATCAGGCATGGCACCCTGATCCCTCCCTGCCTTTCTTCCTCCCTCGGGGGGCTCCCCTCCCGTGCGCTGTCTCCCCTGATTATTTCCCCATTGCTGGAGCGATGAAGGTGTCCAGCTCGCATATCTTCCTGAGCTCAGGGTATAAAGTACCTGGGGTGTGTTGTGCATCTTAAGCAATGAAGAGTTCATAGGTGAGACTGGTGAGATGCTTCCCACCCTTGAGGACACAGGGAAAAGAGCTCATTTTTGCTTGTTTTTGCCTTGATTATGAAGAAGCAGGCCCAGGAGTCCCAGCAGTTCTGCTGACTCAGCATCCACTCAGGATCCATTTGCAACCACTCAGAGGTCATTACTGAAGATTTGGTTCAGCAAGGCACTTAGGCAAGATATTTTTTCCCCCTCCATTCAGTTGAGAACACATCTTATCTTAAGTAGGTGATTAAGGCTTGTTGCCTTTGAAAGTACAGTAGGTGTTCCTGTTCTGCATTGAATCAGCTCAAAAGACTGGATTTCTTACAGGTGTGTTAGTCTGAATATACCTCATTTAGGTATATTCAGACATTTTTACATAGAAAGGTGTTCTGTGGTTTTGCTTGCACATTCTTGTCTCCGAACATTTTCTGAACCTTGCTTCACATGAAAAAAATGGAATGGAAAAAAGAGTTCTTGTAACTATTGAATACAGTAAATTCAGTTCAAACCTCACAGGTTTCAGATGTCACACTCGAGTCTGATGCAGAAGTTCCTGAAAGACAGTCAAACCTGTCCTCAGTTGTGCCTCAGTTTGTTTACCTAAACAAATGGCAAGTTTTCTCTTTGGTTTCAACATTTATCTCCCATGTACTCAGTTTATATCATAGTGCATTACAGCGTCACAGTTTATACTCTTTTTGCCTCCCCATCAGGCATCATGGAGAGCTCTGCAGTGGTTAAGGTAAACGGATTTTTGTGTTTATAGACCGAGTAAACAACTGGTGACAAAATGACCTAATCATCTCTAAAGTCATTAGCTTCAACTCTGTATCAATCATTCCATATTGCTGGGATAATAATCCCTAATTATGAGCTGCTCCTGGTGTTAGCACTATTTCCATTTAAATGAAGATATTTCCTGACCTCCTGCTTCCTGAGGAAAGGGAGATAACTCCTTCTCAAAGTCAAAGGAGGAGGACAGCCTGTCTCTGTATCACTTTGGGGCCATTTTCACCCCATCTCAGGTCTCAGAGGTCTCAGGTGCCTCTGGGAATGCAAGGTATTTTGACAAGACTGGACAGTGCTCTGGACAGGTTGGGCAGAGCAGGACTCCTACAGTAAATTGGCACTGCAGACACATCACTGCCTCCGGTACGAGCCAGAGGCTGGGCGGTCAGCATTAGGGGTTGGTTGTGGCAGAGGGGAGGAAAGGCCAAACATCTTTTGCTTCAGGTCTTGAAGTAGATGGGACTCAACTTGAGTTTTAAATGCAATCAGGCATTTCTTAAATATAGAACTTGGCACAGTCCACTGACTGTGTGTTTGGGATTATCAGGTTTGCATTTTTCTCAGTTCTCATATTGTTGTCTGTTGTCTCATTCCTGCATTATCCTGGATAGCTATGCATTGATCATTGCTCATAGTTTTCTCCCATTCCCAAAGGGGATGAAATATATGTAGTTTTTATTATTTTGATGTATATGCACATTTTTTAATATGTCCCATAAAGAGAAAATTATTTTCTCTGTCTCACTTTGAATGGTGTGTTTTCTTTGATTCCCCCCCCCGCAAAAAAAGTGCACAAAAATATGTTAATTCCAAAGAAGTAACTTTTCTCTCTAGAGATGCTGAATGAAATGAGGCATTCTTATGATAGAAGGTGCTGACTTCTTTCTCTTCAAACTTAAATCCTTTTAAAATCAACAGTGTTATCAAGGAAAAAGTACAACAGAAAAGCTTTTTCTGCTAATACCTTTTGACAAGGTGAGAGGAGGAATTAGAAAGGTATTCCAGTTGCCAGGGCTGCTTCACAGAGTAGGAGAACTTGCCACCGGGATGCTGACTGTGGCCATGCCTTACTATGATTTCTAGTTACCTGTTCAGTGGGAAGGGTACTGGGAATGTATGACATGCTGCACGGGTTTTACCACCGTATTATGTGTCAATGGTAACTGTGGTTACACATGCCACATTCATCACTGATGTGGTGATTGTGGGGTTTCTGCTTTTGTGGACATTGAGTTTGCCCACAGGAAGTCCAAGGAGAGGAATTCAAATTTTAGGCACCATTATTTCTTCAGTGAAGCATCCACAAAATTCTGGTTTTTGTATTTGGACTGTATATATGTGAGTTTATGTATGTATTTTTGTAGAATTTATATTCTTGTCTTCTGCATAAGCTGAGTTTCAGAAAATCTGTACTCCTTTACAAGTTTTGTCCCTTGAAAAAGAAATATTTAGAGACTATATAAGAAATCAGTTCAGAAAGAAATAATTTGGGTCATAGGTGAATGGAAACAAATTATTATAGGAAAATCTATAGTTAATTTTGTTTAATTTGCACATATGTTCATCTTGCAATGCTGCTATATCAGGATAATTAAAAATAATTTCAAACAGTTAAATTCTCAAAGACAATAATTTGACTTTTCACTTTGTTTTAATAAGCAAATGAGAAAACTTTGGATAGAGAAGACGGTTTCTTTTTTCTTCTTGGGCATTTGCTAGCTCTGGACTCAACACACAAATATATTAGCCTCTCCTAAGTGGTAACCTGAAACATAGGACTGAGTAGGTTAATGAAAGAAATACATTTCTTCACTCTGTTATCTTTGAAAAAGTAATTAAATATGCCTGATTGTTTACACTTTTTCTGAAAGTGATTCCATCAGTAAATTTACTTTGTTTCTTTCCAATGTTTTTCTTTGTCAGTTTAATTTCTGTTATAACCATCTTGTGAGTTATAAGGAAATAGCATACTTCTGGGAAAAAAAGATCACATTCCTCAATTGGCATTATTACTTCAGTTAAAAAAGGAAAAAGGGGTTTTCAGCTTCACTGCTTATCTTTAACTCAAAAATCAATGAAATCCATTTGAAATAATGGCTTACTGTAAAAAACCTGTAGATAAGTAGATAAAATGTTACAGACATGATACCATGTTTATTTTTTTAGAAAAACTTCTGATACTTACTGTCTTCAAATGGACTGAAAGACTCCTGAGACTTTGTTTTTTATTTTTTAAATTGGGGTCTAAATAAACAAATTGTAAAAAAGATCAATTAATATAACTTGGAAAACAGATTCTAACCAATTTTTAAAACTTGAAGTAGAGTTTGGGTCAGTTTCTGTATAGACTGGCATTACGTATCAGATGACTTCTTATTTTATCCAGTTCTTCTTATGGAGTCTATAAAAACAGCAACTTTCTTTCATAATGGGAATATTTTATCAAATCTCCAATGTTCATTGCTGCTTTGTGAGTAACACTTCATTTTGGTTGTTAAGGTATATATATGTCTGAGAGATAAAGTTTTGTGCACCTAAGCACAGCTGGCATCTCAGGAGGTTTGACATTGAACCGGAACATGGAAGACATTTACCATGCTATTGAAAGTGGTGTAAAACCCCATGTTAAACAGAAAAACAAACTTGCTTAACAATGCAAAAACAAAGGCCAAAATAATCTCTAGTTTAAGGAAATTCAATACATTCCACTCAATAAATGGATTCAAGAAAATTCAGCTTCTGCATGAAAACACTGAGAAGACAATTAGGCTTAAACACTCATCTTCTTCTCTATCAAACCTTGTTTGGTTTCAGTGCTGCACAAGATGTGAAGAGTGGCACAGTTCATGAAAATGTTTCCAGTGTCTTCAGTGGACTGTTCAAGCACTGCTTGGAGACTAAAGAACTGGTGGAGAAAAAGCTGCCTTCTCTGGTTTAATTTTTAAAAGATGTAGTTCAGATAAGTTTTTCTGAGACATAAAAGGTTTAAAAAATTCTCCCTAGATGAATTAAATGCTTGTAAGTAATATCTGTTCTTGGAATGCAACAATTGTTCCTGAAATTACTTTGATTAATATTGAATGGTATCTATTTTTACTTCATTGTTCAAAGCTTTTACAGCCCTGTTCAATATTTGTTCTCCTTATAGTGGTCTTTTGACATACTGAGATTTTGTATGTCACACCATGGCACAGGGTAGAACAATATAATTATTACACAGGGTTTAAGTTTGTATACTGACATGCTCAGCAGTGAGCACACCCACACTTTCACACCTGCCCATCACCAATGGTAATTACTTCTCTTCCTTTCTCTGTTGGACCAATCTGTTGTTCAATACCACTGGCTATTTCCATCATAAAAAAAAAAAAAAAATTACTAATTTTAATTTTTTGCGTGACAGAAGGGGAAATTTATTTTAAATGAAAAAGTTTAACTCGTCTGGCTTCCTCATCCAGAGCCTGAGCTTCAAGCATCTTCTATCCTGAGACCAAATTACCACTTCAGACTTGCTCAGGGGATCAGGCTTGCCTGCTTCCCACTGCAGAGGTGAACATGAAAGATCCCTGACTTCCCAACTCTGGCGTCTGTCTCTGGGTGCTCCTCCCAGAGTCTGTGCCCACATGGTTCCCAGTCTGTTCCCTAGGTCCAGCTGGGTGGAAAATGGAGGTGAACTTTGACTTATGCCCCAGTGAGAATCTAGGAAAATCTTTTCTGCCTGGAAAATTGCCATGCTGAATGTTTTGATTTTTTTCAGGCAATTGCTTTTGGATTTTACTTCCCATTCTCTCATTTTGGAAGCTAGAACCTTCATTCTGAAGTGAGTAAATTATTTTTACAAGTTCCAATCTTCCTGAAGAGTGGCACTTCTGACTTTCAATTACCTCCAGTCCATGTCATATCATGTTTATTTAGATATATATGCCAGGTGATAGCTCTAATCTGTCATTCCTAGGATCATTCTGAGCTGTTTAAGCAAAGACTGATTTCAATATCTGACATTCAGTATTCAGTAAACCTGCTAGGCATGATTACCTGTTGTGAGCCGGGTCCTTGGTTTTGATGGAGTGAACAGCAAAACACCTTAATGAGTAGGTTGTGCCACTCCTGCTTTTGCCAGTTACTTTACTCAGAAGTTTCCCCAGCAGGTCATCCAGATTCTTATGATTCATTATTGTTTAACTCATCAGCTTGGTAGGCTATTTTCCCTTCCAGCAAGTCAGGAATGGGTCTGAAATTAACATCTCCCTGATCCCTTTGCCTGTGAAGACTAAATGAGCTTTTTCTGCAGTGTCTTTCTTTTCTGTGAATTATCCCTCTGTTTCCATGAGTTCAAAATTCTCTCCTTCTAAAAAAGACTGAAATAAAAGGCAAAGGGAAATTAAAAAGCAAGTAAACAAAAAGGAAACTGCAAACAACAGTATTGTTCAGTTCTTACTATTCAGTCTTCCATACATAAGTCTGCTTCTTGGTAAACACAACAGTACATTTGCACTGCAGTCTGCCTCTCAAAGTGCAGGAAAAATAAGTTGAGAAGGTTTTAACTAATAAAAAAACCCAAACAAAAAACAAGATTGATTTTTCTCTGCTTTTTATGTAGCACTGTAAACCTCTTTTAATAATGACAAGTGAACTCTCCAGTCATCTTCAATTCTTATATAGATATATTTATCTAGAGGCTTTGTCAATTTTCTTGCAAGAGAAGGTTTTTTTTTTTTCCTTCTTGTTCTTGCATACAGTTAGGAAAATTGTCAGGCTGAATGTAATGTGAATAATGAGAATAAAGCTAAGAATATATATGATTGTAAGAACAAAGGCCAGCCAGCAGGAGGGAACCAGTTTTTGCCCTCTACCTTCACCAGGATAAATAAGAAGAATTCAGAGTAGGAAGACACAAATACCAGGTATCAAAATCATTAATAATGCAGTTGCCATACAATATATTACTTGTAAATTCCATTTAAAGGGCATGTCACACCATTTAGTACAATCCATTAATCAATAGCTTACAGGAAAAGAAACCATCTGTCTTGGTCTGTTCCTCAAATCTAAACCCCCAAACAAGGAGAGATTTGTTCAAGTTAAGTATTAACTGTTCCAAAGCAAGGGAGCTAGAGCATCCAAAAGAGAGCAAAGGTGGATGTTTGCATTCAGAATAGGTTGATTCCAGTATGAAATTAACAGTCTGATTTAACTCTTCACTGCTTACCACCATGACTATGTTATGGATGCCTGTTAAATTGCAATAATCTTTTCATCCACAAAATGAAATTAAAATACAACTTAAAGATACTTGCTAAGAGCAGTGTTAAATGGTTATCTTGGAAACATAACAGACATCAGTGTGGAGTGATCTGACAGTGCAATTGGCTTTTGTCAGATTCTAATGACAGTTTTATTAGAGACTGGGATAAATTTCTGGCAGTGCACCTAATAAGAGAAAGATAATTTTTCCTGACCTAATTGGCCAAGGAGTCACAGTGCTGAAGTGGATCTGTCATAATCTTTACATTTTTGAACCTACTAATAGCATTGAACTCTGGCATATGAATGTGGTAGTCTTTGGTTGTTTGTGGACCCCTGAGAAAATGCTCTAGAGAAAATTAGAGACTGACTGCAACACACCTGCTGGCGCTGCAGGTTCGTAGCATGTCATGTCTGAGGCATGGTGACCCTGTGCAGCCCAAGTGCTGTGAGCAACCTTGTGGACAGGCTGCTGCTCAAGACAGAGCTCCTCTCATTTCACAAGATGATCAAAGTTATACATTTGTCCTCCCCTCAGTTGGTTGTGGGGTGCTGTGGACATGGTGACTTCAGGATTCAGTCCCTCTGATGGTCCTTAATCATGAGAGGCACCGTTGGTTCTCTTTTTCTCATACTGTAGTCATGAGTCCATTCATGAGTGCAGCATGAGAAGATAGCTGAACCAGCAGAATACTTACATTGTGTTAGCATTTGGTGAACCTGAGCCTCCGCCTTAAACCCCAAACTGGGGCTTCGCTTAGCTGTTGAAAGAGGAAGACATTTACAAGGGGCTTGTCTTGTTTCTGCTTCTACATATACTCCTGGTTACAGGATTAGTTGAGACAGAGAAAGATCCAATCTGTGTGCCACTGCTGGTATGGATGTAGTCACATTGGTTGAAGCCCATCCCAAAAGGACATATCTCCAAATCCCTGATGAGACTCCCACTTAGAAGTGAACATGAACTTAGGAGCCTAAAGAAGGAATGGCCTAGGCATTTAGATCTTGGAGTTCAGTCTGGAAGTGGACTGATACACAGGAACCAGGGCCATGGTATTTGCTGTCACTTACTATGCACCTTTCACAAGGAAAAGGCTTGCATTTGAGTGATCCTATATCTTTTCTTTCATCTACTTTGAATACTCTTCGAACCCAAGAGAAGAGTGGGCTGAGGCAGAGAGGGTCAAGGGTTTGCTCCTTTACTCTTGCCCTCTCCTACTTCACTGGCTGACTCCTGGCATTTTATTGAGAAAGCTGCATTGCATTTTAACTTCTTATTGATTAAAAAGGGGGGAAAAAGAATAAAGAAAAGAAAGAATCCATACAGTGAGGTCTATGTATAGATACAACTGTGCATCAGCACAGGGAGTACAATTAACCTTAGGGAGCAGTAGCAGTAAAAAGGAGCAGAACAAACTGAAATAATAAAGCTGGCTCTGCACTCTACCATGGTGTCATGGACAGATTGTGCTGAAAAGCATTAGCACTGCAGAGCTTTCGGGTGAGGAGGGTTAATTATCTCTCTGTGAAACATTCATTACAGCACCTGGAACTACATGGAACTCACTAGGCTGCAAGTTCGTTGAGGGGTTCATGATCCTTTGTAGCAAACCCGGAGTCATTTTGGCATGAAACCTTTTCACTTTGCTCCCCGCTCATCCAAGCTCTGCCTCCTACATGTTGCAGTGCTGATGCTTTTTCTCTGCTTATTCTGTGATTGTGACTTTGGACTGTCTTTCGCTGTGTTTGTGCAATACGTAGCACAGTGGGACCCTGATACTCATGTGAAGCCTCTGGGTGGGAGTGTGATACAATTAACGATGCTCCTGAGCAGCCAGGACATTTTTGCTGTGCTGTCTTTCAGATTGTGTCATTTCTTCGCACCTGTCACTGACAGGCCGTACTCAAGTGTGAGTTTAAGCTTCTTTTCTTAACCTTTGCACCCTAATTTGCTTTTGTCCTTTCACTCCAGTCCTTGCTCTAACTAGTTTGCGTTGCTCCATAAGGTGGATTAATCATCTGGTTTTTTTGTCACAGATATTGTCTGTGCGTTCATTTGCCCATCTACACTTTCACAAAATAGTTCAAGCTGTCGGCAGAGACTTTGCCATTACAGCCTCCTCTGTTCTGTCTTCACTCTGATGCCTACAGGAATTCCCATATACAAAGATGGTCAGGGAACTTGTGAATATATACATAAAATAGCTTAAAGATAGACTGGCATTGTACGAGTAGAGCATAGCTCTGGGGTATTTCTCACTTTTCCTCCAACACTTCAATTTTATCTCTGCAGCACAAGGGGCTGCCTTGCTCTGCTAGATGCTCTAAGTGCATGTGGAGCTGCACTGCAAAAAGGGCCATTATTCAAAACAACCTCCATTTTTGCTTTCTTAATCTTTGTTCAGACAAGATTTTCATCCTTTCCTAAGTTATACAGCAGATTGCTGATGGCAAGAATTCATGTCTTCATGACAGACAAATTCTGTCAGAGCAGCCTCTGAGGGTTAGGAGATGAAGCTTTGTATTCTGTGAGGTAGTAGACAAAATTAAATCTATTTATTCCACCTGCTGGTTTTATTTAAAACAAACAAACAACTGCCCCCAAAAGAAACATAAAAATGAGGAACTAGTATTTCTTTATTTAAAATGAATCCTTAGAACCTGGAATTTGTGATCTTATCAGCTGCTTCTCAGAAAGTCAACTAGATCAAGGTTGCTTGAGCAGGAGAGATAAAAGAAATATCCCATATGTGAATCTTCCCATAGTTAGTGGCAAATCCACTCATCTGAGTGGCATAAAGCTTGTAACTCTTGGGAAGCTCCACAGTTTAATTCAGAGGCACTCAAGGAATTTGTTTTCTTCCAAAGTTAAGTCTCAACTGGCTGTGTATTTTGACAAGCATGTCTGAACTTAGACATGTAAATCCCAGTTAATCTTCTTTCTCTGCATGTGAGGTCCCTGCACTTCCCCCCTGAAGTCAAGAGAGAGAAAATTGAGACACAACAGGGAGAGGACTGGCAACTGTGTCAGGACAACGATGAGATCTGCTGTGTCAGTGGGAACTAAATTAGACAGGATTTGAAGTTGTAACTACTGAGGACAGAGAGGACAGGTTTTTGTCAGAAGTCTGGGAGACTGTATGAAAAGTGAGATGTGAAAGATTGTGAATAAGAAGAGACTAAGGATTAACAAGTGGAGCAAACAGTGGTAAGGAATAGAAAAACACAGTCGGATGAGAGATGAGGTACAGAAAGGGTCAGAATTGAGCTGTGAGTTGAAGGTAGCAGGAGAAGAAGAAACTCAATAAATATGGAGAAAAACATTCACTAACAGTATTCCAAAGGAATTTCTTAATATCAAAGGCCATGTTGTATGCCATTACCTCGTAAATAAGGCCACTAATCCAGCCTGAGATTGCAGACAGTGGTCCACGTCAGGGAAAATTGCGAGCAATGGTGAACAGCTTCAGAAAAGTCACTGTAGTCACTGCTAGAGGTTCAGTGGGCATAGGAGAAATGTTTGAAAGGATTAATCTGTAGAGCAGAAAAGACAAATGCAATGGGAAAGTGAAAAGCATGAGGAAAGTGGACTGAGGAAAGAAACAAGTATTTTCCTCCCCAGTTTCTGGAGCATCCAGGTAAATACACCTGTTGCTGTTGATGTCTGCCCTCAGAGCTGAGGGTAGCTGCATGGCAGCTGCTGATGACATGCCTCTGTGGCTGTGAAGAGGGCCCAGTGATGCCCAAAATTTACCTTCATCCTTAATTTGTTCTTTTCTTGTGTGAAAACCATGGAATCTGATCCTGATTGCAGTTTTACTCATAATGGTGAGAGTAAATTAGATCTCAATCTATTTTTCTCCAGCTTGTTATCCAGGCTAGTCCTATACATGACCCAGAAAACGGAAGAGATGCCTGGCACTGTAAAAACTTGGCTTTTGTTTTGTATTTTAATAGAGTACTGGCAGCATCTTCTTCAGCTAGCAGTTCTTCTAGTTTCCTCTCCAATCCAAAACTTTATGTAGCTGCAAAGAGTCAGTAAGTAGGTCAAAGGGTGTGCTACAAACCCCACAAGATTTTCAGAAATGCTTGTTACCTAGAAAAATTTCTTGAAGTTTTAGCAACCTTAGTACCAAGTCCCATTTTCTGTCTGGTTGATTCAAAATGGAATCCTAAAACTTTAGCAGAAAACTCCAACAGTAAATGCAAAATTTATGCTTTGATGCAAAAATTACCAAATAGATGTTGACTGTTAACAATGATTTAATGTATTATTACTGTTATCTGACACAGTTTGATTGTATAAATTACCTGAAAATACCTTCGAATGCAGCTCGATTTTGAAAGATTTTCATGTGAATGTGAGGGAGGCAAGCTATCAAAAAGGCAGGCAGAAGTATTAGTGGCATGGCTGGAATACTTTGGATTATGATGATGAAGTTTTTTGTTACTGGTCTTCAAAATACCAACTAAATATTTTTCCTTCTCTTGTTTCATCACATCCCTTTTCAAAACATTTCTGAAGTCACCAAGTCTGAGGATGTGATTGTGTTTACCTTTGTAACCCTGTCACAATGGCTTCAAACAAGGAACCACCATGAATGAGAAGGAGTTGTGGGCTATGCCAACATTTGCACTGCAATACTAAAAACAAAATCAACCACACAAAAACAGCCCCCTCACTCCGCCCCCCAGTTTGCATTTCAAGGCCGGGTTGGATGGAGCTCTGAGCAAGGTGGTCTAGTGAAAGGTGTCCCTCCCCTTGGCAGGGGTGTTGGAACTGGATGATCTTTGAAGTTCTTTCCAGCCCAAGCCATTCTATGATTCTGTGATTCTATGAACCCATCAATTAGCCAGTTCTTCTCTACATTGCAGTAGACTAGAAGTCTATGACTAGGCAACTGGTGCATCTCTGCTGAGGAAAATCACAATTTTTATGTAATGTCTAGCTGTAAGGCACAGCTCATATATTCAGCTTGTGTCAAAAATGAGTCTTGAAGGTGCACAAAAAGCAAGAGACCTAAGAAGTTGCAGATAAAGTCCCTGCCTTTGAATTGAAGTCTGACTTGGCTAGCGACTTTATATCTAGTTTTCAGAAAAACACCACACTATGCTAGTTCTTAAATTTTTATTTGTAGACTTACTGTTACATTCTTAGCCCATTGCCAAGATGTGAAAGACTTTTTTCATTGCTGTAATGATGATGATGATGATGATGATGATGATAGTAGTGCATTTGTAATTTATTTTTTGGTGTTATTTGGAAGGCAAAAGGATGCCACTTTCATTATTCGGAATGACTTTATTTCAACTGGCATGAAATTTCAGCAGAGAAATAAGAAAGGTAGGTTCAATGCTCCTCTTCTGCTCCAACCAAAATGACATCACATGGATACACCAAGTGAATGTTGATAGTGCAGCTAGAAATTTCTAGAGGCAATATGCTCATTTCAGTTTTTTTTTTCTGTACAATCTAAACAGTGACAAAAAGTGCATGTAAGGTCTACTCTGCTTTTTTCAAGAAAGGTGAAAATCACATACTTAATGTTTTTTAAATCACAGTCCTAACATCAGTTGATGGCTTTTCCTTAATTTGTCACAACCATAATTAGTTTATTGACTAGAATAATACCACTGGTGAATGCCCTATAATTTCTTTTAATTAGAAGAAAACCTTTTAGTTAATAATGAAAATAATTAATCTCCTTTAAAGAAAGAACTAGAAAGGAATAATCTGCATGATCACGAATTGTGAAAAGTTAAAAAAATAACAGGCTCTAAAGTGAAAAGGAATGCTGTCTTCCTCCTCAGGTTTCAAGATTACTTTCTTTGGTCTACAAATAATTTATGCCAACTTTCTGGAAATAACATCATTAAGACATCTTGCATTTTAGGTAAGAAATATACTAAAAGCATTAATTCAGCATGATCTGATAAATCAATAGGAGTAGAAGGTGCTTAGGAAATAAGCTGCATTTCTTATCTGTCAGTTTGGCAACTGAAACTCCATCAGTGCAGCAAATTGGTTAAAAGCTAAAGTTCCCATTGAAAGCTATTAAAAATGTAGCCACAGATTCGAAAGGATTTTGGATTGGGCTTTGAGACCAGCACCCTTATTTAAGCTGTATGGTGGTATTTCCCTCTTGGGTACCTCCAGTAGTGCTCAGGATTAAGAATGATGCAAGGTGCAGAACATGGCTGGGGTCACAAGGCTGTACTGGATTTGGACTAGCTGGTTCTGAGTAAAAGAAACACTGACTCTGAAATTTCTATATTCTGTTCTGCTTTAAAATTATTTCCTCTCTTCTTTTCTAGTTATGTAGCTACAACTACTCCTTGGGTTGAGATGTAAGATACCTGGTCTGTCACAAGGTCAGATGTGATTGAATTAGTTCTAGTTCAGCTGGGGTGAGTGTTAGAAATTTCACTGTCAGACTTTTGTTCAAAAGGCATATTGGGTCAATTTGTGTGGACTGGGTGTCAAGTTTGTAAGTACAAAAATTCTGAAGAGATTTGACGGTATCAGAAAGTCCTATCTCATGAAAAGTTTTTAATTCCAAAAACTGAGGAGCACTGAGGACTCATGAATCTGCCAGGGGCTTTACTGCTCTGTTAGGTTGTCTGCAGAAGGGGCTCATGTAACTACATCGGTATAAACCCTCAAAATTAAAGAGTTCAGATTGGTTGCTTTTCACAGTACTGAAGATGCAGAAATCTTTCCCTCTGTAAATCACACAGGAAATACAAGTGGATCCTTTCCCCATGTTCAAAAGTTGGGGTGGTTTTTTTTGTTGTTTTATTTAGTTTTCCTTTTTTTTTTTTTTTCCTACAAGCTTTTTCTTTGATTAGACTAGCTAAAAGGGTGGAAAAAAGCGACACTCCTATAAGGCAATACTCACAGGTATCACTATCCCTCTATCCCTGAGCCTTTTTTCACGATGAAAGTCAGTTTGGTTTCCATGTTTGGGCCAAGTTTTTTTCTGTACTCACAGTGATAACATGAACCATTCTGACCTCAATTCATCAGTTAATGGGGCTTTACAATAAAGTGAAATTCTCCAACAGAGAATAATGCTACAACCACTGGTAGTGATGTGCAATGCTATGGTTTATTCTCTGTTGTCAAGCAGAGAAGGGGATGAACTCTTCATCTCATCTGTAGGAAGCAGGGTGCTTGGAAGCCTCTGGTAAGTCATTTATTTTGATGAGCTCGTTTTCATTTGAGCCTGTAGCATTTGATATTCTTCAGTTACTCCCCTACCGAACACGGCTGAGGCTGTGAGTAAATTGCCATTCGTATCTATCAAGTGATGTGTTTCTGCACTTGTGTAGCATCCACCATCAAGGATCTCAAAATACTATACAAACTTTAATTAGAGTAAGCTTCCACAACACTCCTGGGAAGTGCAGAAGTACTGTTAACCCAATTTAATAGATAAAGAAAGCAAGTTGCAGAGAAATCAGTAGGTGTATATTCAGACTCCTGCCTCTGCCTGCGTATATATTTTGCAAACTTTTGTCATAAAGAAAAAATTCAATACCCCTAGAAATGCAAATTGAAAGTAGTGCTTACAGGTTCCCTTTGGGAGAAAAGGATTTCATGAATGTACATTTCAGTATTATGGCATCTAGAAATGTTCCAAATTTATGAGTAGGCATACAGGTATTTGCAAAACAAAACAAAAAATCCCAAGAACACTCAAAGACTCATTTTTTTAGTATGAACACCTGGAAGCCAATTTGGAGCTGACAGCTGTCACATAACTGAGAGAAACATGGGCATATGTTCTGTGAGGGAATAGGGCTCGCTGGGAGAAACCGCAACAGCTCAAGACGGTCTGTTTTAAATTAGCAAGTGTCTCTTGTGGTCCAAGCTCCTTAGAAAATTGCTACTCCAGTCATTGATATTTTTATGGTACTGAAATATACACTACTTTGAATTATTGGGGCAATATCTTTCCCTTAAAGAGTCATCTGTGAGTCTCATGGGGACACTAAGTCTTTCCATTTCCTCACTGCTGCCCCTCCAGGTCTGCTGTCGAGCCCTGGGAGCTGCCCTGCCCTCCTGTCTGGGGACTGTCGGGAGGTGCCTTGGACATGAATCATCACCATTTTAAAAAACAACAGTAGGGGATGCTGCTGGGTAAAAAAACCCAATCCTCCTTGCTTCCTCCTCTCCTAAGGCCTTTCAAGGAGAGCCCATAGCACCTACCAATTTTAGGAGTAGAAACCCAGCAAAAATCAAATCAGTTGTGTTTTAGGCAAGCACAGATTGCTAATTAAGGATCCATCCATGTCACTGTTGAATAATTATTTTCCACTTTTATTTTCAAATTGGAAATTATAATTTTATAGAATTCCACTGTAAAAAGGGATGTGAAGGAGCTAGGTGGTAAGAAGTTTGATTGGATTGTTTCTGATCTTTCAAATGAAAAGATCAGAAAAGTTCAACATCATAGCAAAACAGATATTTTCCATATTTGTAACAACTAATTAGTTCAGAGTGAGGGAGACACATCGTGTAAAAAAGACCTTCCTCCAGGCATTTACCAAATGTCTGGAAACCATGAACTAACTGTCCCTGAGAAGCCAGGACCACATCTAAAATAAAATTGCTGTTGACAGATTCCCAGAAAAATAATCTCCTGAAAATCTAAGATAAGTAGTTATTAGAGTCTGCATATTTATGAGTGATTTGGGCTAGGAGAACATGTTCCTGTATCAAGCTCTCATTAATGAAATCTAATTCATCCGGATTACCACAGAGGTTTCTGAATGCTTTACTGTTCCTTGTAATAATCAGAGATGTGATAAGGCTGTTGTAATCCTGAAAGAATCTCTGATAATGGTGTTGGTGGCTATGCCTGGCAGATAACCCTAATAAAGTGCCAGGTTTTAGGGCATTAACTAATTGTCTGCAGAGGTCAGAAGGAAATGTTTCCTTCTGTGTGCTGTACTGCAACAATTATAAAGATACATAATGTATGTTGGAGTGAGTCAGTGTACAAGAATTAAACTTTTCTTTGAAATTTTATTTATTTGTCATTTATTTATTGCCATCTGGCAGGATACCAGACCCACTGGACCATGTAACTAACTTGGTATAGCAAATCTTATGGGGAAGTAATTCTATTCAGACATGCAATACAATGTTAATCCTTAGATCTTGACAACAGACAATATGTTCTGAGAAAGACTGTCTTATTAACTCTGCTAATAAATGTGTCTGTGCTAGAAATGAAAAATAGATTACCTCAATACTTGAACTACTGTTAGAGAAGAAATACACATTGCATGCGTGAAGAGGAGCTGCCATGTCCTTTAGAAACAATGAGGTAAATTTTTTCACACTGATTTCATATTGTGTACCATGCATGGATGCCACATAATCATGATGACTGGGAAAAACTAAACTCTTTCCTTTCCCAGATGTCTTCCTTGTAACAATTTTTCAGTCACATATGCATGTTTAAAAATGTCACACCCCAGCATTTAAATGAATAATACATCCCTTGAATCAAATTTGCTCCTGATATAGGTCTAGTGATAGCGGTGCAGTTTAATCAGCCGTGCATTTGGGTAGCTGATTCATTCCAGAAGATAAGAAGCTAGAGAGGGAAATTAGCATTCTAGCTCCTTTTAGATTAGTTAAATCCTGTCACCTTAGAAAACCCCAAGACCCA
Source organism: Pardalotus punctatus (assembly GCA_013400915.1). Classification (NCBI taxonomy): domain Eukaryota; kingdom Metazoa; phylum Chordata; class Aves; order Passeriformes; family Pardalotidae; genus Pardalotus; species Pardalotus punctatus. The sequence continues at coordinate 297,658 of VZTX01027592.1, forward strand.
GAACCCAGTGACAGTAGAATGACAAGGATTTCTGTTTTGCCATTCTTTTCTCAAGCAGTGTTTGATTTATAAGATGATCAAACTTCAGTGCTCCTGTCACTACAGACATCAATTTATCTTACCAATTTGCTGTAAATCTCTCCAGATTTTATGAAATAGTGACCACAGACTACTATACTCACTGTCTTTAATTTTTGAAGTGCTGATGCCTCGCTGAAGTCATTGCACTAGAAAGAAATTAGAGCATTTTGCTGACTGTCTCTAAGTAAACACTGGTTATGATCTGATCTGGCTGACATGTATTTTCTCTTTTTTATAATAGACGTGGCAGCAGGAATAAGGCAAACAGAAAAAAGTGTTCTATTTTTCATAGCATGTAAAAATGTACTGTTTTATATCTAATGTAGAACTCATTGCTGTATATTATGTATAACATGCCTTTGGATAGGCTCATTGGCATTTTTGAAGTCTGAAAGTGCAGTGTGGTCCCTGGTGAAGGAATGCTTTTCCACAGATGAGGGAGTTCTCAGGAAGACACCTGAACTAGCAGCTGCCCTCTGTGCAGCCTTGCCCTTTCTGCCCTGTTAGGGAGAGAGGCTGCTGGGAAGGAAGGGGTGGAAGAAGAGGAGGAACCTCTCAGGTTGGTGTTTGCAGTCATTACTCAATCAGTAATCAAACAAATGGAGGAAAAGTGAGAAAAAGAATACTATAAATGATTAAAAAGGAAGCTCATGATGGACAACAGTCAGGCTTGGAGCAGAATTCAAACAATATAATACCAAATATGTGTTTCTTCCAGTTAACTTTGTGACAGGCCATTCAAGCAGATTTAAATGCAGCTCTTAATTGGTGTACTTTCTAGGGCATGGTAGGTGTTTGATCATTTTAGATAACAGAACAGCAGAAGGGAAAATTGAATTGACATAGTGCAGAGAGAGAAGATGAAATCTACATGTGGCATGGAACAATAAACTATTATTACAAATGTTAGTAATCAGATCACGTCTATTCATTATTGATTTTTTTCTCTCTCTTATGTATTTATTATAATTGGCTTTTGCAGCAGTATTTCCCAGAGTGATACAGACTAAAGCCTGATCCTAAGGCCTTGGCAGTACTAACTATTTTTTTTTGGTACTGGATGGGAGACCAGATGAGGGGTCTTCCCTTAAGGGCTGTAGCAGGGGGGTCATTCCTCAGCGAGAAGGGAAAGACCCCAGCGCAGCAAAGCCCTTTGCTAGATGCACGCCTACCTTGGCAGTCACAAAGTATGCGCTTGCTGTAGGTGCATACTTATGTGCGATTGACTTTGAGCAGCTCAAGGTTAAACATGTGCTAAATGCTTTGCTTTGCATGCTGTGTGTGAAGCAGAGGGAGGGAGCAGTGACAGGTTCGTTAACTCTGCTACCAGGTGCCCACCTCCCCCTTCATCGCTGTGTTATTATTTAGGCCAGCAATGGTCAGAACAGCCACACTTTCAGGGAGCAATGTGAAGTTCCTTAAGACATCTCATTACAAACAGGACATGCTCTCACGTGCCTGGAAAATAAAGCCTCTGTATTTGCATTTTCCAGAAGACTGTTTGCTGCAAAAATTTGAAGCAATCCATGGACCTTGCCTGTTGATACCTATTGAGAACATTAATTGTCTCCAGTCATTGTTAGAGCATCTGTTTCCCATTTTGACAAGTACACTTATCTCCTTCTTCCCTCCTACCCCTCCCTTTCACATCACTTGACTAAAGATAATGAATAAATTACAGAGAGATGACAAACGTGTTGATAATCAAGATGAAAAACAAATGAACTAGAAGTGCCTATGTTTCTACATGAAGCTGTAAATTGCTTTCTTTTCTTGTGCAGTGAAACTTCTGTCTTGACATCTAAAAATACGCTAACGTGAGAAAATTGTTAGAAGTGTTCTAAGAGAAAAGGGCCTCTCTTAAGAGAGGCAACAAAGCCTTTGGGGTCTCTCACCTTGTTAGGGAGAAAATGGAGATGAGAGGTAGAATCCATAAGGGTTGAAAGCAGCATGAGAACCTGCATAGATGGAGAGTCACGATAGTGAAAATGGGGTTAAAAAGTTTAATTTTAAATAGGATTTAATGAGTGGATATTTTGCTTATGAAAGCAAAGGGCTGGACTGAGGCAGAAGACAGAAGGCACAGTGGAAGCCTTGTTTTTCCACCTTCCTCACAGTCCAGAGTTCCTGTGAGACCCCAGGCATTTTATAGCCCACTCACTGAAACAACGTTTCTAGGTCAGCTTTGTGCTAAGTGATCGCATTGTCTTTTCCTGTTTGCGGCCAAGGCAATGAGAGTGGCAGCCAGTGCTGCTGCTCAGGGTCTGTGGTGGGACGGTGGGCAGTGGGACAGGGGGACACGGGGCAGTGGGACAGTGGGCAGTGGGCTGGCCAGGGCAGCAGTTGCCCCTTGGCATCTTTACTGCAGGTGACCTTCCAGCAGCTGTCACACTTCGCTCCCTTGCTCATTTGTAAGCCCACATTTGCTGCTAGCTGAAGGCACATCATTTAACCTTCACGCTCCTGATGTGTTTAATGGACTAGAACCCCTCTCACCTTCTGTGTTCTCTGCTATTCCAGCCATAGGGTCTGCTCACAGCCCAGTCAGTGCAATCCTCCCCGCACCCAGAGTTTTATTCTTCCTATCACCAAGTGAATCTGCTCACAATTCCTCTGAACTTACCAAAGCTGCTGTATTAGTCTAGTTTCATGCCTGTCTAGGACAGGAGTATGACAGCACTAAAGAAGAAGGAATTACATATATATTGAAAGATCATCTTTGGCACTTATAAATTGGAATAAATTCAGACTTTTCAGAAAAATTATGGTAGTTTATAAGATTTTTAACATCATTGCTTAAGAACATGTGGAAAATTTGCATAGTGATATTAGGATTCCCCTCCTCTGCATTTTAATCACTCTCTTGAGCTGAAATGAATGCACTGTATAGCTAAATAATTAAATTAAAAATTATTTACCTAAAGGTCTGCACAATACCTCTTGCCAGAACATGAAGGGCTCTGAAGTGGATTAATATAATTAATCTTTTGGTTTTAAAATTTTCATGGATGTATGGTGTTCTTGTTCATTAAAATCCAAACTGGATAAATATGGAATAACTTCAGCTCACAGAATTTTTATATTTTGAGAAGACTAAGACATATATTGAAAGCATTCCCTTCATAAATAAATTGTGCTGTTATACCAATACAAGAACTTTCTTTCATGCAATATGATAATTACTTGGGGTGGGAATAGTCATGAGAATTATTATAATTAGCATTTTTCAGCATTGTGCTATTTTAAAAGAGCATTACCAAGTTGTTGTGGGATATACTTCTGAGAATCATCAACCTTGTTGCACAGATGAGGAAACTTGGGCAAAGGTGAGATAACTGCTCCCTTTCAGCAGGAAGAGTCACTGAAAGTATTCATCTGGGAAATGTACAACTCAAAATGCAACATTGTCTTCTAAACTTGGAATATGTTAATTAACTCTCAAGTTCATTAGTAACTCAAGTCTATAGTTTGGAGGCTGTTCAGTTGTCTGACATGAGTGGATGTCTCTCTCTCTGTCTCGCGCTGAACTCATACCTGCAGCTTGGAGGAGTAGCCTGGCAGTTGGCAGGTGCAGCCCTTCTGGAGGCCTCTGCACACCTCTGTTCCTTCTCCTCTGGACTGTAACTGGTGTAATTCTGGGACCACAGACTGCTGCCTTGGGCTGAGGTCAGATTTCAACAGGTCAGATGTAGGAGCTAAAAAATTCCACCAGTTTTCACCGGGTCAGGCTTCTCCCTGCCCTAGACATCTCTCCTCCACCAGCATGTTTCAGACTTGGCAGCTTATTTTGTTTGAGTCCTCTCAGATTTTAACAGAGAACTCCCTCATTTGGAGGTTTTTGGTGGAGACAGGGCTCTCAGTAAGAGCCCTCATTCATAATGCTAACAGACGAGAAGTATAGCATTGTTATAAATCCGTGGTGGCTCCCTAGGAGGTCGGCACGCTGCTCTTTGACCTAGTGGCATTGCTTGAGAGTATTCCTGGTGGGGCTAAAGACAGTGCATCACTACACAGGGTCTTGGAAGATCTTAGCTGGGATATTTAGCAGGGGCAGAGATCAGCCTTGACAAGGATATTGCTCCAGAGATGACTATAAGGAAACCAATTGGTTGAATGAACATAAAACACCTTATCCTCAAGTACCACCTGGTGCTGCAGTGATGCTTTGAGCCTGGTGCTTGTTCTACAGAGATGAGCAATAGATTTTGCCAAAGCACAACTAGCATGATAGATGTTGCCCTTTGAATCTCTTTTTTACTTTTTCATTTTCTGTGCAGAGCTGTGAGCCATGATAACATAGTGTCAATTATAAATACAGTGAAGTATCGGCAGAAGAAGCTTCTAATCACCCTCGAATTCTGACTAGGTCCAGAAGTTTAAGATAAGACTAAACACTTTTCCTTTGAGATTATCCCCTTGATAACCAGATCAAGGAGGTTTCCTAGAAAAACAAGAACTTCAGAGTCCTCATTTGAATGCAGTATTTTATGTTTTTTTAAGGTTCATAAATACTACTATAATTCCCCTGCTACTCAAATATTTTTCTTCTATACCTCTTAGGAACATGTAAAAAGCAAAAGCTCCACTAAAATTGTTTAACCAAATGTGATTAGATCAAAACTTGTTTTCACAGGAAAAAAATACTGAGGCTTTCCTCCTCCCTTCCTCTGTGAAACAAGAGTTCAAAGAAACTGTACTTTCAGACACTATAATTAGGTTTGATTGCAAAAAAGAAAAGAACTTTTTCTTCTTAATTAATCTAAGGCTTCCTTGAAAAAATTTCAAATCGCTAAAGAGTGATTTTCTTTTCATTTGAAAAAGCTTCTCTTTAAATTAAAAGTTAAAAGGCCTTTGAGGCCAGTATTTGCAATGGGAACAGAGCTGAACTTTTTTTTTGAGAGAATAACTCTATTATCAGAAACTTATTAGCAAAGAAGAATAGTTCAATGGGTAAGAAGCTATCTTTGGACTCACAGGATAGTAAAGTTTCTTCAGGAAACACCAAATTAATGAGAAGCAGTTTTCAGCAAATAGGAGTGTGGTTATAGCTTCAAGCACAATCTTTTGGCATTTTGAAGTGACATTTTTGAGTTTTAAAATATGCTAAAATCATAAAACATGGTAAATAGCATTTAATTTGGGTTTAAAAAAAGGATTTTCAGTTGAAAGAAAGGTTTGGGTCAGCAAAAGATATGCTCTCTCTCAATACACATAGTGCACAGCCATCTGCATCACTGAAAGCCTTTAATAATTATTTTTGCTATCAGGATAGACTGAAAAATTTGTTCAGTGTTCCAACTGAAACATTCAATGTTTACATACCTTCTTTATTTTTTTTTTTTTCCAGAGCTTAGGATTTAGTTTCTGGCTCTGCAACAGAATTCCTGGATAACCTTGTGGACTTGGATGCAGATTTGTAAGAGGAATCACAAAAAATTTATATCAGATTTAAGCAGGAAAGTTTTAAATCTGATCAACTGTATCTAACTTTAGCAGTGCTAAGACTCCAAGAGTGCCTTAGTTTTTAAATAGTGTTTGCCTAGGTGCTTAATGAGGTGCTGCACTATTGGTTATTCTAAAGGTCTGGCTTCTCTCTAAATGCAGAGCTGCCTCCAGACCCTGTCTCTCAGCTCTCTAGCCAGTTGGATTTGCTCTGTAAAGCATTCTTAAAGCCTTACAGATGCCTCAGACAAAATGTAGTGCAGCTCCTGTTTGCCTTGAAAACACAGAAGAGGTTTTCCTGTGGGAGGTTGCCTCCCTTTCCACTGAAGTGTGGGTGTTCTGTGTCCCAAGGAACAGAGGGTCAGTGGGGTGTCTCTCTGTTCTCCATCCAGGGAAATGTAACTTGGAACAGGCTTGTGTTCACAGGAAGGTTTCACAGAGTATTCTTGTGAGATTGATTATAGTGACACAAAGAAGGAAAAAATTAAGTCCTTGATCATATCAACAGATTGTTCCCATTCCACAGATATGAAGTGACATGCTTTGAGTTTTCAAATCTAGTTCTTTTCAGACTGCAATGCAGGACTCGAGGTCAGGATTTTTTAAAATTTTCTTATTTTTTGCCAAAGATGTGAGAGATCCAGGCTCAGTTGTTTCTCTTAAAGGGCTCCCATCCACATTAAACTTCCATCTCCACGGTAATGCCTAAAATCCCAGACTGTGTTCTGGCAGCAGTGCGCTCTGCAGGACACCCTGTGCCAGGTGTCCTGTGAACCGTGGCCATCAGCTCCTGGGCACTGAGTGCACAAAGCTGTCCTGCGCTAAGAGCAGCCAGCTGATGGGCTCGTGAAGAAAGCTGAATTACTGAGGAATTAAGGTATCTGTGGTTTTCCAGTGGTTCATCAGTCTTCTGCTCTCTTGTCACTGTGGGGCTTTTGAAGGTCAAGACTGGTTCGCTGTTCATGCTGATGGACCACCAAATCAGATTAGGCTCAGATTTTGTTGCAGTGGATATTGTATTTCACCTACAGGGAAAAAGGAAGTCTGATTCAGTGAAGAAAGGTAAAGAATGGCATGCTGTCCTTTGCCCTGCTAATAAAATATGGAATACATTCTCTGTGTCCCTAATAGCACACTTTCCTTTAGTTTTGTGCTGTAGGAAAGGCCCAGAATTCAGAAATCTGACTAATGATCCTGAGTGATAGAATAAACTTAATAACTTGTGCTCTTCAGGCTTAATTTAGCTCCTGTGACACTACTGTAAAACGTTTCACTGAACTTACTGAAGAGTGGCTAAAATTCTTAGTATTCCTTGTCATTCAGACTCTTCAGTAATATTTGTATTTTTCAAATTGTATTCTTCTGGAATATGGCTTATTTTTACAAAAATTTAATTATTTCTTATCTTACAGATTTATTTCCTGTATTTTCTTGTACCCTATTTCAGTACTGACTGTAGAATATAAATCTCATGCATGAGCCAGTTTATTTCCTGTGATGTACAATGAGTGTTTCTGCCATGTTTCTACATGAAAGTTTCAATTCTAACCTCAGCTTTTACTTGGGGACATAAAAATGTATGTTTTGGTAGGTGTAAATATTTTTAAATGTTGGTACTAGGAAACTGTGGGGTGAAACTCAGATACAATCTGACATGAATATAAATTGGTAACTCTTCAATATACAAACATGTTTAGGACAATTAAATAAAAAACAACAAAACAACCAAAAATGAGGCAAAAAAGATTCACAGGAGGACGAGAAGATCAGCAGATGAGGTCTTGTCCCTAATAGTGTACCTGAAGCATTTTTTCTAAGTCAGCACTTCTCCTTAGACAATTACTGCATAGATTAATTTCACCCATCCAGATATCCATCCCTAGGTATCTGCCTGGGTATTCTAACTCTTCACTTAGATGCTGTGCTAACATGGTTTGTGTGGCTTCTAGATCATCTGTCTCTACCAGAAGAAAAAGCAGATTGGTTTCTCACCAATTGTACCTAATGCTGTATATTACTGAAATCTCACAAATGTCAGATCGTGCCTCAGTGGCTTTCAGAAGAGGAAGACAGTAGAATCCTCACACTGTTGTTTAAAGCTTTGTGTTCTTGTCTACTGGACAGGTAATCAAGTCCAGTCTTTCACATTCATGCTGACCTGGTGGATAATTACTATGAGGCAAATACCTGATTATTTAGTGAAATAATAAGAAAGACATGTACTTTTAGATGTTGAAACATTTACTTAAATCAAATTAATTTACTTAAATTAAAATTTTAAAATTAAGCAGGATCAAAACAGGCTAGATATCCTAGAAAGAGAGTAAATTTTTTTTAGGAGTCTTTTGTTTAAGAAGGATTTGGAAGAAGAGGAAGCCTGAGGCACCATAATGCGAAAAAAACCTAGGAACTAGTGAACTTGGGATGAACCGGAAAGAAGAGACCCCACCTGTACACAACATACAGTGGGCAACCCTTTTTTACAGGGAAATTTAACACGAAGATTAAACAAGATTAGAAGACAAAACTTCTCACTCCAAAGTGGTCCTATTGGGAAGCATGATGATGTGGAAAATGTTTATATGGCATTTTATGTCTTTTATGTGTGTTCTGGGAAAAGAGAGATGTTTTCCCTCTGCAGGACTTCCCATAAAGCATGCTTCACCTGTGTACTGATCGCTTAAAATTAAAACAAAATGCCTCATCAGTTAGGATAACACCATGCCACATTGTCAGTGACTGAAGTCCCGTTGTTAGGTCTCAGTTTGAAGTATATTATATTTTAATTACATTCAGTGTATGATCTAGGTTTAGTAGGGCAAAAAACCCATAAAATCCTAGGACAAAGCTATTTAAACAGAATAATCTCTGAAAAGAATTATACATAATAGCCAGTAAGGGGAGATGATTTCCATTTCTTAATATATTAATTTATTATTATTGTTGTTGTTATTATTATTATTATTATTAGTAGTAGTAGTAGTAGTAGTAGTATAAGGCATATTAATATATCTTCTGGCATGATTTTTCTATTTAAAGTACAAAATATTTGAAAGAGTGAGCTTTAGAAGAGACTACATTACTAAAGCAGACATAATAATTAACATTTATATAATGCTTCATACTGTACTAAAAATTTATAGTAATTTTACTATGTTATATATATTTATTAAAATGTTCAAGCACACACATACTTTTTCTGCCAACATTATCTTTGCTAATATTACTTGTTAGCTCTGCTAGCTAGCAGTACTTAAAGGAGGTACTAACAGCTCTTTTACATACCTTTGGGTTTTTCCAGCAAACTTTTCAGTGTTTACAAAAAATTGAGGGCTCATCAGTTTATTTTTCTTACATGGTGAATTCTACTTTAACTTGTTTCTAGTGGGAAAAAAGTAACATATTGTAAATAACTGAAAAAAAAATTAAGATGAGAAAATATTTATCAATCTTCCCTCCACTTCTTTTCCCTGTCTTAGTATTTTCTGACGGTTTTATTATTTAAATGCCATAAGCATTTTTGAAATTCAGGTTTGAAATATTGTTTGATTGTTTTGTGATTTTTAGTTGATATGTGGAACTTACAGACTTGGGAGATTGTTAAATCACTTACTAAAACTTGGCTGCAGAAAAGGTTGGATAATGTATTTGTATTTTCAAAGTGAAAACTTTTGGCCATTCATTTCAAAGTAATGTCTCGAGACTAAATGTAGTTTTGTTTCATTTTTAAATTAAGGCGTGTGAAAACAGTGTGTCAAAAGTTCTGTCTTTACATAAAAATTATTTCCACTGGCAAATTTGGATCACAATCAAAATTTGTAATTCAGTTCTGTTCCCAAGCAGAATATTTCTGTCAGGAATAATCAAAGTTTACTGTCACCAGCCAGATTTCAGCATGCTTGCAAGATCTGGCATGTTCAGAGCTGTTTGTGGGGAAGCTGTGAAAGATAAAAGGAGAGTGAGTCTATGTAGCCAACTGATCATTTCTTGAAATTATGAAGGCATTTCTGACTTCAAGTTACACAGTGGAATTAATTCAGAAATGTGCCCTTTATTCTGCAAAATAGAGTCTTTCATACATGCATATATATATATATATATAAATAAATATATTCACTTTCAGAGGTTTTGTGGAAGCAGGATTCCAGACATGTTGAGTAGATGGTCCAAATTCTGACTGCATTTTCTTCAAAGTAAAATCGACAACACATCCCCTTATCTCACCAGAATGATTCTAGAAATGTTTAAACATTGATAAAAGCTTTGCTTTCCTTTGCTTTATCAACTATTTGAAACAAACAATTTTGCAAATTTTTTTGATAAATGGCAAAAAGTGACATATTCCTGGGTTAGATTTCCCCCTGAAACTTCAGATATTGATTGACTGACCTTGTGTCACTGCCATTACCAATCAAAGATATTAATATAAAATTTTTATCTTAGATCAAAAAACCCCCAGACCCAAATGGGCTCCAGGACTGACAACCTCTGAAAGAAGACATTTCCTGAGGGAAATAAGGATTGGAGGAGGTTACTCAGGCAAAGCTTATGGCATTCTGATTTTCCAGTCAGTCATCAGCTTCCAGGAAAATCTTTTTGCTTTGACCAGTATTTGTCAGTTCTTACTCTGCATATTCCATTCATTTCTTCAGTATATTTTCCTCTTTAGAAAGGGTATTTGTTTTGCATTTTAGCTATTAGTTAGGAGGAAAAATACAGCTGTGAGACTTATGATACTTATCTTAGTTATGATACTTATATTATTAATTATGTGGATGTTCTAGTTTTTTATTTTTGCTTATCCAAAGTGATGGTGTTCCTTTCATCTTAAACTACATTGCATTAATATCTAAAGTCCGAATTGTGCGATCAGTTGTCTTTTGCTAAATGTTCTACAAAATGGGTGTGAAAACCCCACAAGTTCTTCTCTTCCTACAGCTAACAGTTAAGGAAAGCCTTTACCCTCAAGACAGCGCTTGTAAATATGATAAAATTTAAAGCACATGCTTAAGGTCTGCTGAGAACATGAGGAGGTTATCTACTTAAGACAATTTCATCTTCAGAAGTTTGGTATTAGATGAGAAAATGCTTGTCAATTATCTGTAAAATGTTATTGAAAACCACTTATTTGGGAAATGATGAATATTTATTTAAAGGCTTTTTGAGTGTTTGTTGGTGACTATTTTGAATTTCACTACACATACTTTTTGTAGAAGTTGTTGAATATATTTTCAATTATCAAAAAATTCTTGCAAGCAAAATAAAACAACTTAAAACCCTAAGATACTGTATTGAATAAAAGGCTACTTAATAATGTCATTTTATATTAACATGTATTCGTGGGTACCCAAACACCTGAATTTGATTTTTTGGTGTTAATTTCTCAGTTTCACATACAATGAGTAGAAAGGTCTCTCTTTTAAAAAAGAACTACCATACATTATATTAAGAATATTGTTTTCATTAATCGACAGAATTCTGGCCTATGTTAGCAAGAAAATAAGAAAAAGAAAATATCATCTGTAACTATCATTTTGTAACACATGAACAAGAGACATCAGCTCTCTTGCTTTTTCAGTTGGTTTGTTTACCTGTCGGATTCAGTATGCAAAATGTAACTGTCCAGTCATGATTTGATTAATTTCATATATAATGACCTTTTTGTACCAGAACTGAACACTTTTAGATTTCAATTCTCTTTGCCTCATTTGCATTGCCGTAATGCAGACTAACTATTCTGACAGTCATGATCAATATGCTTCTTAAGAGAAAAACAGCTATGAATATTTTAATTTTAGGTCAGGGTGACAAAATCCAATTCCTGAGAAAGGAAAACAGGGAGTAAAAATTGCTAGTAGAATTTTTCTCATCTTTGAATTACTTAGCAAATCTCTCAATGGCTGCAGCAGGGTTTTTATCCTACATTTTTTCTGTGAGCATTGATTATGTGTAACATGGTCTGACCACATGTGAAAATAATGCTCTTGAAATGAATCTTGGTTTCACAATACCAGTCAATCCTACTCAAGGAGTTGCTTTGCCTATAGTTCTTCGTCTTAGTTGGTCACTGAATAACTTGTTTTCAAGGCACATTAAGAATTTGTAAAAGGCTAACACAGGAATGCCATCATCATGGTATCAGTCAACGATAATTATAGAGCAGTACAAAAAATAAAGTTTTCTTATCTGTTAAACTCACACTTATAGAATTTAGTTTTCTATATTTTGTAAATGTGGTTATTTATGAATAAAATATAGGTCAGTTTCACAAGAAGTTATTTAAAACTGCACAGACAAACCATTGTGTTCACTAACAGAGTATTGCATCAAAATTACTGTTATGGAGTCCTTTGAAATATATTCTGAGACATCTGGGCTTTTTTTTTTTTTTATAAATAGATAAGAATTTACTGATGAAGCAGAAGGGAAGATGTGAGCCCAAATAACAAAGTGTCAGTTCATCAGAAAAATAGCAAATTTGCTGAAGCATTTATGAGAGTCAGGATAATCCATGAAAGCTTTCTTTCACCAAATGACAGGAAAAATTAATATTGCTCTTTCAAAGATTAATAAATCCCACTCAAGTTCTCACGTCACTTCTGGATTGCTCATATCACTTTATGACTACAGACAGCACACATGCCTAAATTCAGTATTTTCTTTATATTATTAATTTCAGCTAAAATTGCAAACAATAACTGCTCATCTTTTCATTCAAGTATTTGTCTTTTCCTGAAAAAATAAAACTATATACATTAAATCTCAATGTATTAATCAACAATTTTTATAAAAGGATAGGATGCACTGACACTTAAAAAAAAAAAAGAGTATATAAATCAACAGGATCTTGCTCCTTAACAATTCACTTCTGTCAAGGTACGAGAGCAGGCGCTTTGACATGATGAAGATGCTGACTTCCCTAAGGTCCTTCTGATCTTCTCTGCCCTCTAAAAACGCTGCATGAGAAAACACACCTTCAATTAATCAATGAGGAGATTGATTTGTTCCCACTCCTCCCCATACATGAAATGATCTTTTCAGAAAGTGGTAATTCAATAACTGGATTAATTTCATCCTTATCTCCTCCAAGAAGGATGGCAAAATACCACTGCTATAAGGGCAAAATAGAAATTGTTAAGAAATAAAACTAGGAACTGTGTAATACAAAGTATTAATGACCAACAATATAAACAGTGCCAGTGCATCCTTTGTAAAGCTGTGATCTAATTCATTCTTTGAAATCTTGCCCAAGTCAATAGATACTGAAAATAAATTTCCAAAGTACCCAGCAATGAAAAAGCCTCACAATATCTCATTTTCCCTCTTAGCTTATCCATAGCAATAGTGCCAGAGAAATGTATGAAATTGTACTCTGTGATGACACCGTGACAAAAAGCCCGTAATACCTCCCCACCCTTTAATTTTATTTTTTTTTTATTATTTAAAAAAATCGGTAACATTTTCTTACTGTGAAATTTTGAACTCCCAAATTGTTATTCCTCTGGGGTGAGTCTTGTTGCTTGTGCAAGAAATTCACGTGCTGGCTTGCATTACAAAGGGTTATATGGAGAGGCTCCTTCCCTGCTGTTTCCATGCACACAACTCTGCCTTTTAAAAACTTCTCTGATCATGGATCAAAGTGGAATGGTTTAGTGAAGTCACTTCATGGTCTGTGTCTGCAGAGGAGAGGGAGGTTTGTCTTTTCCCTCTCATGGGATATTCAGTTGCACATGGACAGGACAGGCTAACCAGGAAAGAATTATCGAAATTGATGTTTTGTTTCTCAATTACAAGGCAAAGAATAGCAAAAGGAGAAGAGAAGGGCAGAAAAAATAGAATGAACTAGAAGTTGGGAAGTTGCCTGGTGCCCTTTTCAGAGTTCTGTCTGATACGCACGTACCGTATTTGGTTCTGAGGTCAACCTATCGCTGCATTTTAAAAAAAATCTTCACTTACAGATTGGTTACTTTTTACTATATGCTTTTTAATCTAAAAATATCACATACTGGAGCGAATATTTTTCCTTAAATTGGGACAGAGTTCATAATAAAATTGTAATTAATTATATTTACCCTCTTCTTATCTAATGTTGGCTTATTTGAATTTGCAATAAGCTAAAGGAAGTTCACAGACCTTTCTGCTATATTGTGTTACAGGACAACCCAACTAATGCTTTAACTACAAAGTTAGTGAGTATAGGCCCTAGAAGGAGACTTGGAACACAGTTTCTGGCTCTTTGTTTAATCCCTGCTACATGCAGAATGTGATATTTAAGAATATTGGCTGGGCAAGTAATAAAAACAGGGACAAAATTTTGGCTTTGAATCCATGCTTGAATCATAAAATTTACTTTTTTTTTTTTCCTGTAAATATGGTGATTTTGGCTTGGGCCTACCTTTATCTTTTTTTTTACTGAGACTTAGAATACCACAACTAGGGGACTGCTTGGCAAGTGGTTCTTGAGCTGAAGTAGGAAACTGAAAAGAAGGGCAGCAGAGAAGTTAAAGATTTGAATGTAAATGTAATCCTAGCGGAGGCAGTATCCTTAGACATTGATAGGAAAGGCAGAGCTGGAAATCATGACGAAGATACAGACAATCTGAAAATAGAGCCCCAAGTGGTTTTTAAATATTTTTTTAACTGTGTTTGGGGAAATAGAAGCTTGTGTTCTTCATTCATAAATAAATGTCCTTCTCTCAAAGACTGTCTTGAGTCATTCATTTCCCCTCATATAAATGACCCCAAGTTTCGGCTAAGTGCTTAAACCAAAGTGTTATTAAGACTGTTGACATAATCTGGAAAAAATAAACTGCATTGTTTATCTACTTTCTTGATATTATTATAGAGCAGAAAAATGTTTATTTTAGAAACAGTATATTTCAGGCAGGGAAAGGTTGCAACTCAGCAGTAAGCACTTAGAGTTACCTAGGAAGACATTATCATTATTGCAGTTTTAAATCATGTTAATCAAAAACATCAGTAGTTATGGTTTTATTTGTGGGAATCAAGACATATGGTTATGAAAAAAAATGAGAGAGATTGTGTGGTTCATAATGGATGACACTGAAATCATAATATATGTATTAAAAGAATGGTTGCTACACCTGGCTGTCATCACAGCCATCCCATACCAAGCCAGAACTAAAGATACAGGTAAACATAGCATCTGCCCAGCTGTGCACAGCTGCAAAGAGCTATCAAAACCCAGCTGCCACTTAGTGGTTCTCTCCAGAATCTTTCAGGAAGCAATTGCTAAAGCCTGTATTGACATCTCTTTTGACAACTGTGTAATCTCTTACAAGTTGTTGGTAAATGCTGCTTTACATCATCTTGTCACAGGTTGTTGGTGAGGGGGGAAACAAGCATATATTTCAATGTCTAATTCAGGTTTGGTTTATCCATGAAGTCTCCTATGCAGATTTGCTCTTCTCTCTTAGATCAAAAAATAACTAGCAATGGGGAGACCTCACTGAAGTTTCCAACGCAGTGTCTTCATATTTTCTAAATAAATTTAATTTACAACTATCCCACGTGATCCCTTACATTTAAACACCAAGAAAAATTTTAATGGTCATTTAGATAATTACCATTCTTCTTTCATTTTCAGTACAGCCATTAGAAGTTACAAAATATGGCCAGGATCCTGAGTGATCCAAAAGGGTATTTGGATTTGGATTATAGTCCATTCTAGATTACTAGGTCCAAGCAAGTTACTGAATCAAGTTCTGAATTTTTAACCACTTAAATATGAAGCTTTTAATATCCAGGGCTTTTTTTTTAACAACTGTGTATTTCTTAATTCGAGCACACAGCAGCTTCCTTCCCTACCCTCTCTTCCCTAAGGAACATCCCCCTCTTATCACTAGGTACCAGACAACTTTTTGTGTCAGCCCCCCTCCTTGAATAAAGTAACCAGGTAGGAAGCTGTTCCCAACTGTGCTTTTCTTCACTATTCTTATCTCTTCACTGTTTTAGACCTGAAAAGTGGTTTTGTGTCCTGGAAAATGTCTGCCTTTTCCTCTTTGTGACAATCTAATATCACCTTGCCTTAAAGAATTCTCATCTTGCTTGCTTGTGCGTAGGTATAGTCAAATACTTAAAAGAAAATCCAGTCTAGGAAATGCTGTCACATTTGTCAAAAACCTTTGGGGGTTTTCCTCACCTGTCCTGACTTGCTGATTTCTCATCCCACTATGTTTCTACACTGCAGGAGTTAAACACAGGATTACTTATCATGTTCCATTGGTGCCAATTTTAGCATGCGCTAAAATGTTGGAATCCTGCTAACTTTTCAGTGTGATTCTGTGGAAACAAACAAACCAACAAACCACCAAAATAAATTAACAAAAAGAGAAAAAATAAACACCCCCCCAAAAATACCCCAAGCAAAGACCTCCTTTGATCTGCTTAGAAAGACCTGTTTACAAAGTGAAAAAACATTCTGAGAAAAAAGAAAACCTGGTCATAATAGTAGCTAATTATTTAATAACTGGCGCATTGCACATGGTGTACCAGCAGTTGGTGGCAGAAAATGCCTTTTTCTCTGTCTGATCTCATCACTCAATTAATTCTAGTGCTGGTGATATTTATGATTTTCCCAGCCATTACTTTTTGTAGAGGATCAGCACAAACAAGATATTGATCCTGTTATTGCTGTAGGTGGAGGACTTCTGATTCTTTCACATTGGCAGAGCTTTTTAACAACAGAGAAGCAATGACAGGATTGCAAACTTATATGTAACCCAGGAGACTACCTGGAGCCAGCATTTTATTTGCTTCTACTGTTACTCTACATTTTAATACAATAATCAGATTCAGCCCTAATTCAGACATGCTGACAGACATGGGAGTGGCTGAAGTCAGAAACAGAAACGTGTCCTCTGCACCCTTGCAGTTAATCCAGTCAGTGTTTGGATTTTTAAGAGCTTTAAAACCAAGTTGTTAATAACCCTTCTGGCCTAAAAATGTCATTTAAAGTATTGGAAGGAGAACAGAACAACTCTCCAAACCTCAAATATTATGAGTCTGTTCTTTTAAAGTGCTGTTTCTCATGTGTCTGTCAGTTTGTTTGTTTTTACAGTTTCTTAATAATACAGTATGCTGAAAAAAAACAGAATTGGTCAGGTTTTAGTAAGTGAGACCATTAATAAAATCCCTTTATAGGAAGCAACAGTTTATAATAAGGAGCTGAACTCATTCAAGTCAAGCAGGAAATTGGCACTGTCCTTTTGATTCTATGTAGGATAGTTTTCCTTGCCGGAGAAGGATCCAAACCAGAGCTCTAGCCCTTGCTTTCTTCAGTCTGTGGAACCAGTGAGTGTAAAATCACATCACAATACAGACTTGTGTGCTTTATGCAGAGAATTTTGTAAATGGAGAGCGAAATTTACAGTTACTTAAAGCTAATAGGTGTGTTTGCAAACTTTGTTAAGAAATGTCTTGTGCTTCTCTGAGCAAGTAAAACCTATATGAAGAGCAGCAGAAGTCATATTGTTTTTAAAGCACTGGCTGATGCACATTTTTACTTTAAAAATCCCTAACTTTATGAAAAGATAGGAAGGATAAAGGAAAAGTTATGTTAAGCTGTCTGAAATTATGTTGGGTTTTGTTTTTTGTAGTCGCAAAACCAAAGGTAATTCCACATCTTAGAAAAAGAAAAATTAATTGGGAAAGTGCTAGAGAAAATTCAATTTTTGTATCGTAATTGGTGCATCTGTATCACAAAAAAGCACAATTATCCCTGAAACTGCCTTCAATTCTCTGTCTTAAGGATCTAACACAAATATATACCCTTTCTATAGAAAAAAAATTATCAAAATATCTTATAGAGTTTTCCTAGATGGAGATGTTCAAATAAAATCCTTTTTTGACTTGGAATCCTCCTCTGTAGAAAGAAGTTTATTTCTTTTTCAGATATCTGAATATAAGACTGCTTTACAGCTTCTGACAAACCAGGGAGAGAAACAAATACCATTTTTCTGGGCATATTCTCTTTCCCTGACATGAAATCCCATCTAAAAGAATTTGGGAAATTTGTTTTACATTCATCTAGGATTTCTAGATGTGTACTTACGACACATTAGTTCCAGCCCCAATGCCACACCTGAAGATCTCAGATGTCAGCATAGAACATACATCTGTCAGCTTACTGGTGTAAGGCAAGCTTACAATGGGAAACAACTTTTGTATGTCCCAAAAACATTGAATTTATTGGATAAGAAGAGATCATCAAAGTAGTCTGAGCACAGTAGGTCCAAAACTTCCCCCGTGTAGGACACCCCATTTAGTTGGGATGCATGTCCTTCAGTGAGCTTTCTTGGGCTGAAGTGGGCTTTCACATTTTTGTGGGTTTGTCTTATTCCATGCAGTTCTCAAGATTGTGTTAAAAAAATAGAAAAAAGAAGAAAAATCAGGATGTATTTCAGCATTATTATCTACTGAATATTCTTAGGGGTCTTCAGTAATTTACTGAGTTTTTAAAGGTTTGTGAGTCCAAAGACTATGCAGAGAAACAAGAAAGCATCTGTATCTTTGTCAGAGGATCCTCCAGGTATCTGTTTCAGCTTCCAACATTTCTATCTTCTAATTTTAGAAAAAAATTAAAAAAAAAATTAAAACAAAACAAACAAAAAACAAACAAACAAACAAACAAAAACAAAAAAACCGAACAAACAAACCAAAACCAACAACAAAACCAAACAAAAAAACACCCACCAAAAAAACCCACCAAAAATTACTAGCATGGTCCATCCTTTCTCATCCTTTCAGTTTCCATTTTGGCCTAATTCTTGCTGTATCTACTTTTATTCCCTTGATTTGTAGTTCCACTCCAGCCTTTAAAAATCATCTTTGGACTGTTTAAAAATATTGTTGGGCTCATTCCACTCTTTTTGAAGTTTTCATCTCCATATAAGATGACAGGACAGGCTGTAGTAACGAAAAAACACCATTACATTCTCTTTCGAAAATGGAGCCCGTTTAGAGGAGAGTTTTAATCCCCAGTTTTGCTGCACTATGCCAACATTTTCAAAAGCTTAAAAAACCTCAAGCAGAGTTTGAGATTTAAGGTTTGGTCTTACCTGTTCTGGACCAGCCCTCCCATTTCCTTCTGGTGTCCATCAAGCAATAGGAACAAAACAGAGTATCTAGGAGAAACACAAACCAGTAGCCTACTGTGCATTTCTGAATGCTGCTTGACTGTTTCTATTTCTTATAACTGGGTAATATTTTGACTTACTCAAACTCCTTGCTTTCATGCAAGGTCAGGATATTTTATTTTCTGGGTTGGAAATTCACCAGGAGAACAAATTGGAAGACAATAAATCTAAAATTCTTGTTTTGATTTTATATGTTCAATTATTAAAAAAAAAAAATTCCGTTTGTGATTGGAAGTGTGTTACCACATCTGACTAGGGCAACTCCATTGAAAATATAAACTGTTGCTATTACTCCGGAACAGCAAGTGACCTGGGAAGTCTCTGTGGCTGTCACAACATTTCATGCACCTTTCCTTTTTCCATTTTAGTCCACAAGTAATAGAGTTACACAGGAAGACTCCGTCAGGAGGGCTTTTACCCAGTGTCTCGTTTTGCTTTTACCAGGAGTGGACTTACATGGCACAAAAAGGAGATGGGTTATATGATGAGGCCTTTTTGTCTGAACAAATGTTTTTCAGCAACTGACTGAAATTATGGCCTCATTGACAGGCTTGTGCAACTCCATCTATCCTCTTGTCTTAAAATGCTTGCTGCCTGATTACAAAATAAATTTTTCATTCTGAAAAATGCAGGGGTATATCCTGGCAGCCCTGAACCTGGAGAGGACTCTCTTGGGATGGCAGGGGTCGAGGATGAAAATAGATCAGGTACCTGTTTCTTATTTTCCAATGACAATCGCCATAAGCATGATGTTCAGTCTAGGATTTTTGGAAGATAATATTTCAAACAGTGTATTTCAGTATGTTTCTTAGTCATCTGAAATCTTAAAATGTAGTTACCTAAAATCTTTATATAATCTTGGTTAAAATTCACCAGCCATACAATTTTAAGCCTGGTGGGGCCAGGTAATTGAACAATGGTGAAGCAGAAATTATTCAGCAAAGAAAATTTTCTGATTCTATCTTCATGAATGTTTTGTTTATCATACTGAAGACCAGGGGGAAAATTATGTTTACAAATTAGGAAACATAATTTAAAAATATTCATTTAACATCTGCTCTGCTAATCCTCCAAACACCAAGTCTCTAAAGTGTCCTGTGTGAATGCATTATGCCATGTATGGGCCTCTCCTGGTTTCCATAACTTGAGCAATATACCTCCACAGTTAGGCACAGGCAGATTGTTTCTACAAACTGAAATGCATTTTGGCTAGTTATGTCAGAATAAAAATTTTTATGGAATTACACATTTCAGTCAAAAATGGACAGGATATTTCTGGGATATACAATTAGGGCAAAGGAAACAAAAATAGTACATAAATCATTACACCTCAAGTGTTTTAAATGCAGCAGCAGTGATTTTTTGTAGTAGGATTAAATACATCAAAAACTCAAATGAGAATCCACCTTTAACTAAGAGTAGTAAATTGGTCTGTTACATGACACTGTTCAATTGCTTCTAAATGCTTTACTAGTGCCAGTTAAAATCTACTCTGGCTATCAAGACTATTAATTTGATGTAATAAAGAAATGAAAATGCTATTTTTGTATTTCATCTAGGTCTTATTTCAGACTGTGAATTCCTTCCTTCTCCTCCCTTCCTCTGATTCAGTCATCTAACGTTTTGGTTTAAGCTAAATTCTCAACTCTTACAGACATAAGGAAAAACAAAAGGCTGATTACACCATTGATTTGCATCAATATTCCTGTACTAGCAGACAGACAAAAGCAGAGACTACACATAAGATTTCCCATGAGCAGAAATGAATACTGTACTTAATAAATTGAATAAAATATTGATCCATAGTAGAGAAATTGTGATGGAGTTATTGTGAAATCATTTGGACTGTAGTCAATAGAAATTGAGACAAAGTATGTCTAGTCAAATATTAATGAATTGAGAATTTTGTATTTCATTTAGAAAACAAAAGTATTTTTCCTGTAGATGGCATCTTCATTTTTCCAGGGATTAGACACTATGCTTCCCCCTGCACTATTGCATATTGTATTCTACAATTCAGGTTTACATCTCCAGGGGTCTACACCTTCTCTATAAGGTTTCTCAGGGGTGAAAGGGCCTACTGCCTTGGCATTCTTATAGATGTTTACAGGCAACTAAAGCGATATCACATCAGTATTTGGAAAAATGACTATTTTATTGTTGGCATGGATTGCACTAAATCAGAGTGGTCAATAAACCAGGTAGTGTAAGCCTACTCCTCTTAGAAGCTTCATATGAAATACATAGTCTCTTTTCTCAGCTAAAACACTCTGTGCTGAAAATAAAATGTAGCATCTGGATAGGGACAGACAGCTCAGAAAAGTTTTGTGTGCCTGTCGGCAGGAGACAGGATAAAACAGGGCTGCTGATTCAAGTATCACCGTGTGCAGCTTGGGCAAACACTGCTCAGGAGAAAACGTGGAGAGGGTGAATGCAGGCTGAAAAAGTGCACTGGAAAATGTTTTGATTCAACTGATGTTCATATGAATGAGTTTTATGTATCTTTGTGTTTATGCTTGGAACTCTAAATGCCTTGACAGAATATTCATTTAGTGCCTTCTATATTCAGAACTCAGTGACAGCAACATATCCTTATAAAGGAAAATAATCCAGTTTCTCCAAACCACTTCTGATCCTGAATCTGAAAGTCATCATGCTGATAAAGACGATAAAACTTTGGAGAAATCAGAGATGTGTTAGCTGATCATTCTAAACTGGCCTGCAGTTCTTTATGAAATGTAACCTTGCTACATAATATGGAGCGAGCTCTGACCTGAGCCAGCTAATGCTGGCTTCCATATGTAGGGTTAGCTATGGGGCTTTCATAGACATCACTCTCTGTAAAGAGTGGCAAACAGTCAGCTGCCATTAGGGACAGCATTAATTGGATTAGCTCTGGTGTACAGGTTACCAAATCTGACCCTCTCTCAGATCTACAATCCCCAAGATCAATAAATATGCTGAGAGGATAAATTTGTAGAGAAAATTCTTTTGATAATCATATGTAAGAGAACAGAAACTGCCTAAACTCCTTTCAGGATCAATATCTGTCTGTCCCAAGATCAGCCTTCTGTTCTTTTAAAATCTTTAGATATACTTTTACTGAAAAATTATGTCAACAGTACTTTACACCAGCACAGCAGCCATGAGAAATTATAATGTACTTAAGGAGTGTTATAAACAATATTAATATCTACGTGTTCGGTATTTCATGTACCTTTCTGGACAATTCTAAATATGAAAGAACATGCAATTTTAAAATAGTCTATAAAAATTTTTACTACAGTGATTTTGTTATGTTAATTCTCCTCTCCTCCTTAATGACATAAGTTTAATATTCATGTGGGCTCTTTCTTCATATTTAATGAATATACACAATGTATTTTGGCAATAAAAGTGTTCTACAGACTCAATCACAATGAACACAATAGTATGTGAAAAAAAATCCAGTCACAGCAAGTCATAACACAGCTGAATTAATCTGGTTAGCCTGATAAACAAGGGTGTTCTTTGGTGTGCTACAATGGTGAACAGAGTCACCAGATTGCTACTGGGGGATAACCTGGCATGTGTTAAAATCTGACAAAGTGGTGGTTGTTCAAACTTCGTACAAAGAACTCCCTTTACCCTCTTATCTATTTTTTTTTCTTAATGAATATATTAATGGAAAAACCAGCCTAGCCACAATACTGCAAAATGAAATCTAAAACACATGGCTGATGCATAGACAGGAAAGAATCTGCTCTTTTTAGTGGGTTAACCTGAACCGTTTTTAAAAGCTACAAGAAAGACACTGAGGACCTATGATGGCAGCCCATGGGATCTCTGCAGCAGCCAGATGTTAAATCCTGTGCTATGAATAAATTCCCAGAGCAACAGCTACCTAGCCTGGCCCTGTAGCCTTGTGTGTTTTATCTTCTGTTCTAGACTCCAGTACTCTCCTGGGCCTTTTAAGTACTTGCTGCATTTTATCCTTGAGGCTGCTGCTTGCAGGGAGCAACCTGAAGATCTAGATCAGACTTCAAACTCACTGAATACTTCCAGGAAATCTGTGATGAAAAGTTCTAAGAAGTTTCTCATTGCTATTCTGTTTTTTGATATATGTTATCTGCATTTCTATGATTACAACAATCCTTCCAGTACAGAACCTGCATGAAAACGAGTTGATACTTAAGGTACAGTTCTTCAATAATGTAACATCAGCAGAAATATACTCATCTTTCTCATTTCAGGCTGCATAGCTCTGTCCCACCCAGAATGCATCTTTGTGTTTGCCAAGTGATGGACCTAACAGAACTGTAATTTAACAGTCTTTGGAAAACTCTTCAGTTGAACTGTGTTCAATTAGACAGTGTTATTTCAATACTTAATCCTTAATTGTTCCCAGGAGAAGCATGAGAAATTCCTCTGTTCATTCTTTAGGGCTCTACAGACTTTGATTTACAGGAACTAAAAACAGAAGATAGAGTATTCCAAAGCTTCTCTTTTTATTTTTATAAAATAAAAATGGAAATGAAGAAGAGAGAATAAACTAGTAGAAATCAATTTTTATAGTTAAAATCTGATATGCTTTTTCTCAGATGTTACTCACAAGTCCATGCTTAGTTAAAGCCAGGGATACTCTGAGGTATGTAAAAACAATGACCTCAAATGCCTAAATTTCTTTTTGGTTGTAAGCCATTTTTCATCTTTGGAAATACGTTTGTGCCAAATATTTCAGAGAGCAGTTTATAGTCTATACTATAAACACCCTCATATGCTATAAATCTAGGGTGGCCTTTTAGCACAGAAGAATGCTGAATAGCACACAAGAAGCATTGCAATTTGGTGCTCTAAGCCCAGACTTCCTTTATTTCACCCAGGTGTCTCACATTTTCCCCTTTCCCCCTTTCTGTTTTTGTCAAATCACTTTAGCGTAGCAGCTTGACATCTTTTATTGTTTGTGTGGTATAAAGGTATCTGAGCCTGAAGGTTATGTGTTCACCCATCCACTTGGCTGTGCTTTTAGGCCCAAAGACTTTAAGTAAAAAACTTTGCTGAAGTGTAATTATTTGTCATACAGAATTATAAAAGTTTTCATTTTTGTTGTTGGGTTGGCCCTTTGTGCTGTAAGAAACCATTCATACATTTCCTTGGGAAAGAAGCAGAGCATGGTGTCAATCTGGAGATCTCTACCTCTTCAGAAGTGATGTGATAAAAATCAGATGGATTGTCTGTACTAGAACCAGGTCATACTGTAGTCACAACCAAAGCCTGTGCAGGTGAGGTGAATTTTCAGTTTTCAGGCTTGAATTGTAGCTTCATCAACATGAATGTACTACTCTTCCTTTCAGTACTTCACAATTGGACCTTAAGTCCTGATTTCAACCTGCAAGGCTAAGCCCCATGTGCAGGAATGTCAAGAGCAAGAAGTGCATTTATTTGTGTCTATGAAGATTCAAAGATGAGACCAGCTACCTGCTGCAGATTAAGATGATTTTTAAATTTTTTTTGGTTTGTTTGTTTTTTGTGTTTTTTGTTGTTTGTTTTTGTTTTTGCAATATAGGGATATAATTTGTTTTGGTTTAATTTCTTTTCCTTTTATTTATTTTTTAAATTATGCTCCTAACAGAATATTAGATCAGTACTAACTCTGAACAACACCAGTATTTAGTACATACAAGGAGAAAGCTGTGTAATCATGTTAGCTGATGATACTGAGAATCCTTAGACCTCAGCAGTAGGAGATGATGGAAATGTATGTATGAGAAATATATTTGGTGCCTCAAAGAGCAGAGAATCAGATCCATCTCTGAATATTTCTGTTTTGTTTTGATTGTGAGATCTTGCTCTACTGCTGAAGTAACTGAGAACTCAATATCATACCAAGCGTCATCTAAAGCTGATGGAATATAGGCACAGATGGACTACAGACTATTGGTAAATCGGAAAATACTTATGAGGACAGCATGACCATCTTATTTACCTTTGAAGACACAGACCAGTGTTAAAATGTTCTCTTCTGAATTCCCTTCTTTCCAATCAAAATATCAAGTCAGTCTTGTCCAAAACAGAGTTTGGATAGGTTTCTATTACTATGGATAAGTCAGGAGAAGAATTTTTTTTCTTTTTTTACTTTGAGCTTGAGAATATGGGTCTTAATATCATCTTGTCAAAGTCTCTATTGACTTCAGAACTGAGGGGACAGTCAGGATCCTTTTACTAACCTGATCCCTAGGGAAACGAATTCTGTGTAGACCATAAATAATTTTTCCCACATTTTTAAAAAGCTTTGTAGGAATATAATCTAATTCTAGAAAGACACACAATTTTTTCTCTGAGTCTGCTTTGACTTTTACACCATTTTTAGCTTCATATCTATTTTAGCACTTTAGATGTGTTAGAGTGCCAAAACTACTAATTAATGTCTGACAGATGGCCCATAGCTGACTACCTGAAATTCAGTTATAGTCAAAGGAAGTGACAGTAGTTCTTTAGACAGCACAAGAAGGGGAGCAAGAGCTGTCTCTTTTCTCCCAACCTCCAAGTGGGTACTACAAGTTCTGGAAAAATATATTTTATTATATTTATAGCATTTTATATACAAGGATTTACCTGTAAATTAAGTTGAAGCCATGTTCAATGTCAAAATGATAAAACAAACAACTCTAATCTCCTTGCAGGTTTTCAGTTCTTTTCGCTTGTTTGTTTGTTCTTGTCCATTTGTTTTTCTGCTTGAACAAGAGATTATTGTAAAGCAAGGAATGCTGTTAATCCCTTCCAGTGACAGAAAATTAAAGCACAGAGGAGCTGAATAACTTCTGCCATGCCCATGGATTTCACACCTCTCAACAGTAGTCATCTCAATGTCCTCTGCAGTTAATAGCCATCTTCAGAGGGCAGAGCGTTCTATTTTAGGAAGGGATGAATCAGCTGCTACAAGGAAGGGATGAATCAGCTGCCACAAGCACCTTCTTTGTTTTGAGTACTGGGGGGTCTGGCACACAGCTCAGAGGAGCCCTGTGCTTTTGGACAGCCACAATGAGGTGACCTGAGAGACATTGTTAGTCTTCAACAAGTCTGGGAGTAGACTCTAGAAATATTGGCAGTACAGTGTCTGTATGAGCCACTAAAATATTTTTCCATCTAAAACATAATATTTGATTTCTTTTTAATGACCCCCATATATTTTTTGATTAGTTTTAATTAATTGTTGATCTCTATTCTGGAAATTTCAGAAGGCTAGTTTTTGTTGTAGCTATAGAACTGATCTAGTTTTGGTAGCTATAGAACTGGATTAACCAAGCAAAAAATGCAAAGATGGAAGCCGTAAGAATATAGGGATCAGTGCTATTCAAAATGTTCTGTTGTCCCTTCTAAAAAACAAAATGCTTGTTTCCTTTCTTATTAAAGCAACTTTGTGACTGACTGAGGAATAATGATTATGTAAATAAAACAATTAATTTTTTTCATGTCTGCAGAACTAATTAATAGTAAAGAATCTGAATGTAATGTCAGTAATAATATGAACTTATCTGTCCTTTGTATGACCTAACTGTATCTAAATAATGCTCTTAAAAGCAAGGTAAAATATTATGATTTTTGTAATATTTTGTGTTTGTGATTCCAAATCACAAATAGATTACAGCACCAATGTCTCCTGCTTCATTGGTGTTTTATTTAGTTCAGTTTCTATGTACAGCTTATGTTCCAGTTTTGGTTTTGATACAGTATTCATTACAATAATTATATTTTTGATGAGTTTGAGATTTTTTATGGTTTGTTGGATAGACCACCTTAAAAAGCCCAATTAATTGAATATATATAGGCAATTATTTTGACATTCCAAATTGTTTATTGTTTTGACTTTTCTGCTTGTAGAAAAATCCTGCTATTACAGTCTCTCTCCATGACACTTAATCTTTTTTTTTTAAATTTATTTAATTAATATGGTAAGTTTTACTTACTTCTTTTACCTTCAATTTTCACAACCAATTCTTTCTAAAAGTAGTAGCAAAACCTGCCTAGGATGGTCATGGTAGCAATGTGACATTCGTAAAGTTTGATAGAGAAAAATAATCTAAAGATTGTTTCTTAGCATTTCCCAGAAGCATATTTGTATATTGTGTACTTCAATTTTTTTGTACGTCAATGTTCTTACTGGAAACAATATCTCCTTTATGTCATCCTTCCAGGTCTTTTAACCAGATACATGTGAAAATATATTATTACATGAGTTTTTTCAGCACACTATAGTCCCCATGTTTATATCCCATTTCTCCCTGTCTTCTTTTTTATCCACTTTCTCAGTCAGGCAAATAAACAAGCCTTTTAAAATGCAAATATTGATATTTAAAATAATAGAGTCCTCTGTGCAAAAGAAACGTGAAGCCTGAAAGAAAACTGCAATTCACAACTTTGGAATCTCTATCTGTAGGAGAATGTTATTGATATAAGCCAGAGTTACATGGGGTACTAGAAGCAGGAAAGCAGCAAAGATGTTCCATTTATTTCCAGCATTTACTTTCTGGACTGGTGAAGATAAGTATTACCTAGGTTCAGCCAACTGTTTCTGTACTCAGTGTTATCAAGCTCAGTGTTCCTTCTCTAAGCATCATGCACCTGACATTATGATTTAGTGGGCGAAGTGACTATCACAGGTAAAATTTGAAAGTACTTAGGGATCTTTTTAAAGCAAGAACACCTTAAACATGTAAACCAGATTGTTTTTGGTGTCTGCACACTGATCAGTGCTTTAATGAGGTCACTTGTTTGAAAATTTTACTTCATTTTGTCCAGCCTCCTTGTAAAAAAAATTTTGAGTTGTGTGACAGGACCTCAAGTCAGTAAGAGCTATGAAGTGAATGTTTTCCTTAATATGAAAACAGCAGAAAGAAAAAAAACTTAGAGTTTCAGTCTCTAAACCTACATTTTGATAGAACACAAGACAATGAACTACAACACAGTGATTCTTGGAAGAAGAATTAAAATGTCTCAAGTCTAGGGAGTGGGACAGACAAAAATTACGGATCTAAGGGTCAGTATTTCTCCTCCTGTATGTGTCATTGCCATTTGGACCCTTTGGTTTTTGGTGTTGATCTTGCTTCCCATGTTTTCATTAGCTTCCTAGCTGTGCTAAACCCTGGGTTGTGAGGGAGATCCCCTTTTCCCGGTTGCTTTCCCTGCCTCCTGCTCTTAGGAGGCTGCAAGTCCCATTGAGCCTCTGGGCCTCCTCTTTCCCCTCCATCTGTCATCCCCACCTGGTCACTTGGCCCCAGGGGAGGAGCAGTCCCAGGAGAAACCTTACGGAACGTAGAGCAGCCCAAGACTGGAGAACCTCTTGCCCTGGTTGCAAACACACAGTAGACTGGGAACAAAAGAGCAAGACAGAAAATACCCTTCAATTTCTGGTAATTTCTTCTCAGGCCAAGTTCCAAAAATCACTCTTTTTGGCAAACAAACAGGTATGCTAAATAATAATTTTTTGGTCAGGAGAAATTACTTTCTTTATATGATATTTAATATTAATCTTTTTCATGATGTTGATGCTAGAGTGGCATAAAGATCGTACATTTTCTTTGACTTTATTATGATGGATGTGTTATTAAGCCTTTGTAAATGACGTAAACTTCCCAACCACATAAAGAAGTAGAGCTTAGAAGGTTTATTGCCAAAGATTCATATTGTGTCTAGACCAAAGAAAACCACAGTGAGCAAAAATTAACCTGAGTGGAGTCCAATTTGCAGTAAACACAGATTAAATTGGGACAAATCACCATCGTTAAAAATATTGAAGGAAAGAGCATAAAGTACAGTCTTCGATTACTTTTTCTGCAGTCTACAGTTGAAATCATTACAGCTGAAGTCCACTTTAAAGTAGGAAAATGAAGCACAGATGGTGATGGTTTTGGTGTGGATAAATAAGGAATGCATAAAGACTGAAATGGTAACTTTGGCTTATATTGCCTGCCAGAGGCAAGGAAGGAAACTCCATTGCTGCCCAGGATATTTAACTAATATCTGGATTTGTTTTAAGGCACTAGACACTGAACACATTTAGCAATAATCTAAAATGAGAGACCTGATAATCTCTTCAGCAAAATTCTCTGTTGATTGGCTGACATATTTTATTTGTATGTTCAGGATTAATGCACCACTGAGGACTATTTTCGTATAGGAATACAGGCAATCTTTTTATTTTCTCCTCATGGCATGGTTGTAGCTTTTGAACTTTAATTCTACACTTTGTTACAGGAAAGATGGAAGTGTGTTCTGGGGTTATGGACAAGAGATACTTGTGAGCCCTTCTAGACTGCTGTCCTTTTAGCTGGACAACAGTTTTTACCATCAATAGTTTTATCCTACCTGGCACACTTACATGCTTTTTGTTCATCATACTTTCTAGTGATTCACAATTTGTATTTCTTCTCTAAATGAAGAACTTTCGGGCAACCATCAGGCTTCATTAGGGTTTAATTTCAAAGGATTTCTGAATTTCAGTTAGCCACTGTGCCCCAGACATGTCTGATGTGTGGTGGCTTTAACAGCAACTTGTTCATATAACAGAAACATTAAATTTCCTCATTTTAAACTCTAAGACTTGTGAGCACTTTCCTAAAAACTTGATAAATATCATTCTCTGTCCTTTTTCTGAGTCTGTTTCTCCTCATTTATATTGCCGCTTGACAGCACTATCACAATATTTGAAATATTATTCATTGAAATAGGATTTTTCAAAAGCAGAAAAATCATAGATATTTAAAAATATTCAAAACCTAACTTTCAGTTGGAATTACACACTTCAGGGCACAAAAAATAAGACTCTGACCTTAACTGGATACAGATGCGAATCTCTTGGTAAGTCTCTACAGACAAACATTTTTCTCTGTTCGCAGTGCCCAAGCCAGGTCTGAGTGAGCTGGCACCTTGCATGTTTGCAGGAGGAGACTGAGTCCTGTCAACAGAAGTGTTGCTTTACTGTGTCAGAGTCAGCTGACACCACACCTCTGTGTTCTCCTGATGGAACTGAGCCCTGGAACTGGGATGCTGACTCTGTAGGACCCAGCCTGTAGCATGTATATGCTTTGATTTTTCAGTGGGCGGTGAATTTCTCAGGAAACTTTCAAAGTTCAAACAACAACAACTGTTTCCAACCCTCAAACTCCTTTTCAGGCATCATTTTGGATCTCATTTAATAGCTGTTTATTGCTGTTTATAAAGGAATTTGTAGATAAACAAAACTCCCTCATTTGATGATTTTGGTTATCCATTAATAATGTTTTTGTGCCTCAGACTGGTCTGATCACTGAATTATGTAACCAATTGATACAAAGATTGTTCTTGTAACAGCACTCTCATTTAATGGGATAGAGTCAAGACCCTAAAAACTAACATGCATAAGAAGATTATGTGCTTAAGCATTATGTACTTGGAAAGTGTAGAGTTCCTGCTATTTTCACCATGGGTAGCAATGTGCTTCCTCACTTAAAAAAAGAAAAACCAAGTCCTTCAACCGTGGAGAAAAGCAAAGGGGTCTTTTGCAAATGGCTTTCTTGACTGCCTTCCTACAGCTAATTCACTGCAAAGAAAAGAGGAAATGACCTTTCTTCTCCATACTAAATAACAGTATGAGAAATTTGTACTTACAAAGAGCTCTTTAAGATGCTTTAAGGTGCTAAGAATACTTCCATTTGTGGTTCAATGATGCTTCCAAGGAGCATGGGGATGCAAAGAAAAGTTTGAGTGGTATTTAGGCAGACACCCCCCCCCAAGCGATTGGATGTAAGTCAGAGTGATCATTTGAGTATTTAGACAAAACTGCCTTCGCCCACCAAATAATTTGGATATGTGTCACTTAGAGTGAAACTGAAGTCATCCATCAAAGCACTACAGCCTGCAGTCCTCACTATGCCAGCTTGAACCTGCCAGTCATGGTTTCTCACCTCCTTTAGGAAAAGTGCTGAGACTTTCACCGACTTTGATTTTTCTGAGCCAAATTGTCATCTGGTAGATATCAGAACAGCTTCATTACAGTCACTGGCACAATACCAAGTTACTTCAGCTGAAAATCTTCCCAGAGCCCAGAGTGTTTAAAGGCTGGGACTTTAGCTGTCCTTCACACACAGTGGTGAGAAGAACTGGAGGAAAAGTCTGCTTAATGCTTTCTCCTTTTGAACCGCAACTAGAACCAGCCACTAGCTAGTCCTTTTATACAAACGCTAGAAATCTAGAAATAAAAAACCCATTTAAATGAATTTACTGATTTCAGGCTCAGACTACATTTAGTTATCTTTTGGTGGCACTGAAATTTTTGAGAGGCTTGTGCTTTGCAGTTATTCTAATGATCTCAGAGTTCTATAATATGCAGACATTCTCTTGCTGCTCATAGTTCCTTCTCTTCTTTTTAACGCTGTTTTCCCCATCTCTTTCTTACCTCCTTAGCATTATCTGTTATGAGCTGAAGAAAGACTCTCAGCTGCTTTTCACAGAAAGTTGTATATATCAATTATCTGTTTAATCCATCTATATTTATTCATGTTTGATGATACATTTGATAGGCATATACTAATTTTTCAGTAACTGACAGTGTATAAACAGCATGAATTCATATTTTCTCACTATGATTAGAAAGATGGCCCTTGCTGGCATCACAAAATTCTCTGGAAATCGGCTCCAGAAGAAAGGGATAGTTATTTTTACATTATATTTCACCACATGAGACTATTTTAATCTCTATATCTGAAATAGCCAAATGACCTGGGACTACTCATGGTAGATTAAAATGGTAATGATCGCTTTTCCATGCAGCAACATTTCATCCTTCATCACAGTGTGCATCACAGCCATAAAGGAGGCATAATCAGTAGTTAAAGAAATTTGTAAAAAGAAGCTGGCATTACAAAATAAACACATTTAGTGAAGTGAGATTGGTGTTGACATGAAAGCTCTCATCAACTGCAAGACTAGGTATAGAGAACCAGATTTCATCTGTGGTGTCACCTGCCAACGACCCTTGATTCCAGCTGGAGACATGGTGTGCAGAATTCAGCATGTGTTCAGTAGTCAAACTGCTGGCACCACATTGTCAAAAATGCCATCTGAAACCTGACAAGTGAGAACACAAGAAAATGTATTCCTGTGTGAAATACACTGAAGCTCCTTGAGCTACCACCTGAAAGGTGTGGAAACAGCGTTACTCATGTAGGCTGAGAGTTCCCTGTTGTGTCCTGGGGCCGAGTTCATCTGGATGCTGATGGCTGTGGTCTTGCTGCAGCTGATGGTCAGTCTCAAATGGACCTTCCCTCCTTGCTTGTCAGCCCGCCTGACCTCCACATACATGTCTGTCTGTGAACCTGGTGGGACATACTGAAACACGAGCCATGGCTGGGCCTGGGGGGGACCCAAATAAACAAACTGTGTTGGTGTAATGAGCACAATCTGCAATTAGCTCAGGTGGTTAAACCATAGTGCTAATAACAACAAGCTCATGGGTTTGATCCCTGCGTGGGCCATTCACTTAAGAGCTGGACTTGATGATCTTTGTGGGTCTCATCCAACTTGGAGTATTCTGTGATTCTGTATAACTCAATAAGATATTTTCATTTATTTCAAGAAAGAATAAAAATTCAAGAGTTTTGAGGATTTTCAGATAAACAATTTCTCCTGCTAGGGATTAAAAAACTAAATAAATAAAAATTAAAAACAATGAGTATATTAGAATAGTTATCCTTCTGGTGAAACCACTGTCAACTGTGTATCTGTGCTAATATCAGTTATTCCCCATGCCTATCTTTTGGCACAAGAGGAAAGCAGGCATGCTGTTCTTATTGACGGAGTAAAGCAGAGACTAGTAGAAATGCAGCAAAATGTAAACACTGAACTTAGCTGATATTCATATGCATGAAATAGATCTTATTAGGGAAAATATTTAATTAAACAATTAACAAATTTACACAATGAAAAATAACCTGAATTCAAGAAATTAATTATTTGAGTTCTTGTATCGCTACTTCTCTATTGCCTCACTTTTCACTTGTGCTGTGGATCTTTTAGAAGCCCTTTTGGGATCTGCAATAGAAAGTGTGGAGTAATCCAGAACTGGTATGAGTCCAAATGTTTCCCCCGAGGTTAAGTTGTCTGGGATTCACTGTCTGCTGACACACCAATCTGTCTAAGCTTGTAGACAAAGTGATATGATGCTACGCTAAAATAAATTTAGTAGATATGATCTTCATCTTTAAGGTTCCCTCTCTCTGTATGATTCTGTGTTTTCTCTAGGAAGCTATGTCAACTATAAATGAACAAACCAACATCTTCTGTTATTTTTTATGTGACAGAATTCACTGTTAGCTGACCTACACCAAATTTTCCATCATCTAAAATAGTAATTTTCCTTCCTTCCCCAATCCCTAGTAGAGTTAAAATCTCAAGTTCTCTCCCAGAAGTAAACAACTTGAAATTGTCTCAGAATTACAGTGAGACAGAAGCATGTTGCCATTAGCTGGGGAATAGCCTTTCTCTGAGGGGCAAGACTCAATAAATCACCTTGCATTACAGCAGGATAAGAGGGTGCACTTCAACAGTAAGAACAACAAGGTTCTGTTGGTAAATGCAAGGCAATTTCAGGTAGTTTTCCTTGTACACCTTGTGCTGTGGTTCTGTAACATGAGGAGAATCATCAGCTGAAAAAATCCCACCTTTCAAACCTCTTTAATCTAATATTTAGCAATCCTGATTCGTGATCAAAGTTGGTATTTTTGTGTGTTTCACAGGGAAATTAATACAACTTACTTTCATTAGGATCTGAGATGGGGATCTGTAACACTTATTCCAGGTGTGTGCCTAGGATAACGTAGCTAGTTTTGATGGAATGATGTAGCCCAGCAGTACTGAAAGCACATGTGCATTCTGGTGACAGCTCTGTGAAATTTGCATGCTTATTCTGCATTTCTGAAACTTAGCTAGCTCTACAGCAATTTGTAACAACATAAATGTGTGCAACAGTTTATGACAGAATGAGAAATAGCAATTTGAAATGTATGAGCAACTTGGGACAAGAGGACATTATACTACTCTAGCTGGGCATTTACTGAGTGGCTGAATTAATGTCCTTGTACTTCTCAAAAGTGCCATTGACATTTAGTTGAGCAGAAGTTATTTAAGCCACTAAAACCTATCTGAATAGTATTTTCCAGGACCATAGTATATGGAGATGATGGAGATGCTAGTATACTGAAGAGAATAATACTCCTTTCAAATAGCCAACATCACTACATCATTATGATCAGGCTTTTTTTTTTTTTTTTATTTTTTTTCTTTAAACCTGTGCTGAGTGTGAATTTATGAGATTTCTGATTGAGGAAGCTGGGTAAATGTAAGTCCCACAGGCTTTCTAGTGGGACAGCTGACAGTTGCTCTGCTACCAACACTTCATGGACTTCTATAGATCAGTTCATTGCCAGGTGTTTGTTACACTGGAACTAGTAATAATAACATTACTATTTATTTAATTTAATATTCAGTGAGAAAATTTTCCAGTGCAGGTTGAAGTAATGAGCATCATTAGTAAATTCCAGATACTATTTCTCGCCTTTCGCCCAGTGTCCTGCTCTACCTGGCTCCTTATTTTGTATCCTATGTCTTGTGACTCTTCACTGCCTTGCCTTCATTACTGCCAGGTCTCAAGTCTTGGTGTTGGTTTTCGTTTGTTTGTTTTGTTTGTTTGCTTTGTTCCAATTTGGCTTGGGGTTTTTCTTCCCCTGACCTTGATCCCTTTGCCTCTTACAAAACCCTTCTTTTTATCACCTTGTGAGCTGGGAATGGTAGGTTTCTTGCACATTACATGTGGGTGCAGGATGCAGGAGGGGAAATAACTTAGAGGCCTGTTCTGCACAGTAGCTCCAAGTGCAGTTGAACTCTCCCAGGGTATACATTTTCAGTGTAATGATGGAGAACTCTCTATTTACAGAAGAGATTATGTATAAATTGTTCTTCGCACACATGCCTCTGCTCTGCCCACCTGTCCCTGAATGCCTTTCCTCAGCATACTTAAAATACTTTAGCAACCAGCAAGAACATCAGACATGTTTGTGCGACTGTGCTCCAGACACTGTTAATGGAGCTGTAAAATAAGGGGTTAGTAAAGGCTAACCATATGATTCCTGCTGCAGAATCTTTTTAAATAGGATCTTTTCTTGTATCTAGAAAAAAACCAAAACGTTGAAGGCTGTGATTCATGCTGCTCCGTGATGAAACAACCCCCCACCATATAAGAAACCAAAATCCTATAAGCCAACTGTTCAAAAACAGCAAGCACAGGCATTAGTTCATTTCAGGATGCCAGACTTTTTAAAAAACAGCATTTGTTTGAATAAAAAGTAATGTATTTTTTTATAGATTTTTCTCTCCCTTCTGCAATAAGTTTACTGAACATTTTGTCTTATGCAGAAGCAGAGTAAGTTTCACAGTACAAGAGACCTGACCACAAGAAAGCTCCAACCCAATGAGTTGATTATGATAAGCTCCCTTAAGAGCACAACCTTATGCTTACATCTGAGTGGAGACAGATACTTTTCAGTCCTGTAATTCAGGTAAAGACATTAATGCACTGTCAATATACAGTATGGTTTTGGTTGCTAACACAAGCAAAGAGGCAAGCCAAGTAAGATTTGCACTTCTCCACTGTTTTCCTTCAATGACCTTGAGAGAGGTTTTATTGAGTGTATGATTTTAAAAAGTTAATCCTGAAAAAATCCTCTCCTTTGAAGAAGCATATTTTAAAGTTATTTTAAAGGTGGAATGATTATTGATGTACTACTGCCCTGCAGTGAAATACCAAAGTGACCTACAGGTGCACCTGTGTTTGCCTCAAGGCTCCAGTTTGATGTGATTTCTCCAAGTTATTTCCATTCTTTTGAGAATTAATTATAACCTGTTGATCACACATGCTGCAAGCTGCCACATACAGCTTCTTATTCCTCCTCTGACAACCAGTTCTTTTTAACATAGATACGTCTTTTGGTCACCTGTCCCTTAGATTTGGCACTAGGATAGACAAGGCAGATCCAACATTTCACATAGCTACTTTTCTTTCTGACCTGGTTCTTTTTTCTTGCCATGAAAATATTTGAAATATCCCAGTCTTGTTCTAAAGCAGTAGAGAAATAAATACAGCGCTCTTTTATTTTATTGTATTTTACTGCATTTTATATTATTTGTTAGATAAAGGTTTGTATTTACAGAAGGCTACAAGAGCCTTTAAATGGCGAGTGATTGTTTTTCGGCAGTGTTGTGTATAGGATGTGATTTAAACCATTATTTCTTTATAATTATGTGAGGCTTGAGAACATTGTGGATTAAGTCCTCAGCATACTAAGCACAGTCCAAGCACAGACTTCAGAGGTTATTAATACTGGTTTTGCACAAGTATATTATATGGTTGATTTAAATATATGGTAACTATTTAAGGCCCACAGTTAATGAAAATCTTTAATATGCAAGAACATGGAGGGCCTAAAAAATTCTAAATGTTATAAAATTTTCTTGTTTATTTGAACTTGCAACAAGTCACTAGACACGAAAACAATACTATGGCTTGTTTCTTTTATCAGTCTATTGAAATTTCTGTTAAAATAAGAATGTATGTGAAATACACAACCCAAATTTTAATTGTAAGCCTTCATTCAACATATGGTGCACGAACTTATTTCCAAGTTTATGTTTATATTCCTGCAAATGTTTTGCTAGGCAAAAACTTCCATTACTGTTTTAAAAGCCCTGGCTTGGGTTTTTTGAATTATTCTTCTGAGTATATTAGAAAAACCACAATATCCTTCACTGGCTTCATGGTTGTAAAGTAACTAGATTTATATTACACGATGCTCTGTTATACTTTGGTAATAGCTTCAATGACTTCTGGAAAAATATTATCATGTTTCACTTGAATTGAACTATTTCTGGATGCAAAATACAAGAACTGAGATATTCTTCATGAATACTTAAAAGGGGAAAAAGACTTTTAGTATAAGGAAGCCAAGTAGTAAGGCTGCTTTGTTCTCGTCAGAGAACACACATTCACAGGCTGAATGAAGCCCATGAAAAATAAAAGAACAATCTAAACACAAGAAATCTCTGATAGTTCTGACAGTGTGCTCTAATCTTATCTACTTTTAAGGCCAAATTCAGAAAGACAGAAATATTTATGCTATATTAATAGGTGACTGCCATTGCAGCTATATAAGGGGATTTTAAAAATTAAAGTAAG
Source organism: Pardalotus punctatus (assembly GCA_013400915.1). NCBI lineage: Eukaryota > Metazoa > Chordata > Aves > Passeriformes > Pardalotidae > Pardalotus > Pardalotus punctatus. The sequence goes on from VZTX01027592.1 coordinate 334,579, forward strand.
AATCCTGAAATCTAAAAACCATAGAAAGAAATGCTGGAAATTTTTCTAGAGAGTCACCTGTTTTATCCTTGTATACCTGGGAGGGTCAAACTGTGCCTTGGCAGCCTAACTGAAACAGCTGGTCAGGCTGGATTTTACCTTTTGGGCAGCACTTTCCTACAAGAGAAAGAAAGGAGCCTGAGAATGCTAAAGTACAGATTCCCACATTTCAGATAAACTTTGGGACATATGTACAGAGAAATTCTTCTCTAAACATATTTCACTTTCCATGCCTTGCCCTGCTGTCCAGCCTCTCCTCTCCTCTCCTCTCCACTCCNTCACAGCCATGTGCTTTTGCAGTTGGCTGTGTCTGACACCACTGAATATTGTTTTAGAGGGCCTTTAAGAGATTTGTGTGCTCTGCACTGCAAGATTTGGTCCATGTGGCTCAACCTTAACCCGGCAAACACTGCACCTTTACCATCTGTCTGATGCTGAATCTGCTTAAGGCAATTCAGTGAACCTGTAAGTGGGTGTTTCACTTACCAAAGCTTCTGTTCTCTTGGGTTAGTGTCCTTTGCAAATTCTGTGCACAAGAAAATGGTGCTTGAACTTGCTTTGAAACAAGATCTTTTTTGTAGTGGAATTTATCATGTAGGAAATAGGGCTTATCTACTTATATAACAGTTGAGAAAAAACATGAAGCATGCCCATGATGATATCCATTTAATGTGCATCAGCAGAGCTCAGACTGTAATAATTTTTCCTTCATATTGCTTACACCTGTGCTCCTGTTTTCCAATGGATTCTAGTGAGTTGTTGCTAAAAAAGGGTGACCGTTTTGATTTTTGATACTTTTGAAACTTCTCCATGAGTTTCTTAATTAATCTTAGAAATAGATTGGCTCATCTCATTAACTTGCTGAGAAAAGATAATGAAGTGTATTTTGCTTTAGCAAGGCAACAGAAAATTGCAAAGAAAATGGAAGATGTTTCTGCTGCAGAAATTCTTTTAGTGTGAGGGACAGGTTCTGAGATCTCTGTGATTAATAGACATAATTAGTTTACAAAGGCTGGAAAACAAGGTTATCTGATTTTGTGATTTACTCTACACCATTGCTGGCCAGAATCAATAGGATAATGATCAGCTTTTGCCTCGGCTTGGGGCTGGGGAAGAGGGGCAGAGAAGAAATTTATAGCTTTTTGTTTTGGTCACCATCCATGTGATAACTGAGAATTGTTAATGCTGGCTTTAGATGCTATGGAGTGTCTTACTCACAGTACCAATGACTCATTGATTTTTGAAAAGTAGCTGAAAGTCCATCTTCCAAGGCCAACTTTATCACCTACAGTAAGATGATGTATCACTATCAGCCTTCAGGGTCACTTTTGTGATATGTACAGCAGATATTCAAGCACAAGCAAAGACTGTATGGCTCTGTTTCTTCAGCAGCCGTTGCAGAATAGCTGTATAGTTTTAAAATAACTGTTGAAATAGGAGTCTACACTGTCCATGACAGCACAGGCCTCCTGGAATATCTGCTCTGAACTTCTAGGCAGGTATTACTGAAGGAAATCAAAGTCAAACATAAAGCCCAGGTTTATCTTGCTAAGCACTGGATGTAGTAAAAAACTTAATGGATGTCAAGTGCAAGCCAATGCTTAAAACATGACTGTCTCAGGGAATTAATACTAGAATGGATCTTCTGGATCACTAAATCAATCCCTTCATGTTCTGGGAACCCTGTCATGTTTAATCACTGATGGAGCTGACCTGAGTTCAGTTTTATTTGGTTTACTAAGTTTTTACTAAGTTTCTTCTTTGATTTGAGAAACCTCAGCAGTAACTATAGATCCTGAATGTTGGCCTGTTTGATACAGAAGTGGTATCTGATATAGCTAGGTAGAAGACAAAATTTTTTATTGAAAAGGAGGCCCCAAAGTTTCAAGAGAGAATTCTCAAATGTAATAAAACCTCTGCAACATGGTGAGTGCAAAGATTGGAGGATTGTCTTTGGGTCAGCTGGTAAAAAGAAAGGGAAAATTCATCACCTTTACCTCTCACACCAAATTCCAAGCACTCAAAAACTGTGTGTGCTATGTGGGATCTGTTACCTATCCACGTTTACACAGAGAACACTACACTTCTCTACTAAATCAGGAGAACTTGGGTGCCTTTGGTTTCAATATCTCTGAGATATTTCAGTTATTAAAAAAAGTTATTTTCTAAACTGTGTGGTGCGTATGGGAGATGTATCACACAGGTCTACTGCCCACAGTACTGCTGCACAGCCATGCTCTAAGCTCTAAACAAGTTCAAAGGGTACTGGAAGCCTTTTAGCTACTGAGCCCTGACATCTGATTCCCTGTGGTTAGACAGCCATGGTCAGTTGTAATGCCTCATTTAGAGAATTCTCTTTAATTGCATTAATTTACATTGCATCACGGTGTGTGGTGCTGGATGGTATGTTTTGAAAATCTCATTGAGAATCAAAAAAGTGTCAAAGATCCTTTGGAAAGAAGGCTTTGAAAACCTAAGTCCTCAAGGGCAGGATCTTTGTCAGCAGTGGTAAATACGTCTGCAATAAATTGCTTGCTTGAAGTAAAGCAAAGGTTAAGCACACATCACAAAGTGCTGTTGTGTCCACTAATAAAGCACTCTGTGCATGCAGCTGTCATGTGAAGCTTTTTCTGACAATCTTGAAGACTGTTTAAAGTATTTTGTAGAACAATTCTTGCAATGGTGAGAAATTTCCCCTGAATTATTCACTTGACAGCTGGAGATGCAGCTGTTAAAAACAGCTCTTTAGGAAGAAAAGAAATTAAAATGGGTAGGGAGAAAAATAATAATAAACCAAGGAAATGGGGAAAATGAAAAGAGTTTGTTTGAGTGAAAGAAGCGTGTACAGCGGAAATGTGCTAAGGAATGTGCCCAGGAAAAGCAACATTTTTCAGCATTTTCTCCTCAATTTTTTTCCTTCTGTAAATTGCACACATTCAGGGGAGGGAAAGCAAAAAGCAATTTATGCGGCTCGATATCAGATTGCACTTTCCTGACGAGGTCCATCACCCTCAGAATCTGTGAGTGTTTGGGAAGGTGGTGATGCTTGCAAATCAGCCTGCAACAGAAAGAGCACTGAGCAATCTGACGTCTTTTTAATCAGAAAGGAAGCAAAATACCAGACTCCATTTAGGATGTTTTCATGTTGTGTTTTTTAAAGTACTGGATTACATTAACAAAATGGTACCTGGTTATTATTTATATTTCAGAATATGCTATTCATTTACAGGCTGCATTATTAACCTGGTAATACTTCAGAAATCAGTCAAGCAGTAGCACTCTATTACGTCAGCAATTTTACTGTTAAGTAAAAAATTCACTATTCCAGAAAACTGTCTGTGAGCATGTTTTTGGTAGGTGTATCAAATGGGTCAGTGGATAAAAAAGTGGATTGGGGGGAAAAAAAAAGCCAATGCACAAGACGATAATTTTTTAGAACAGCAAAGCTCCAGCTGGATAGCCCAACGAACCTCATACCATGTTTCACATTTATAGGGAGCTGCAACAAGGAAGTGAAGGGTATTACTTGGAACACCCCTTACATATTAAAACACAGAGCTTGGATCTCAGTTCGAAAATGAGATCCCACACATTGCTTAATTTTTAAGTAAAAATGCCATGCATAGGTGTTTTTAAGAATTGTAGTGAAAATGTGTTGCTGCTGGGACAGGTATGGAAGAGTAAGAAGGCTTTAGATCAGAGACCTGCATTTGCCTTCTGATTCTGCTCAGTTCAGACACTTTAACATGATTTCTAATCTTGTAACAAAGTTTGGAGAGAGGGATGTGGTTATACCCTAGTAATTTAAAACATTCTTGAGGCGTTTTACTTGGGGTTTGGCTTCAGTGTTCCTCTTAATTGCCAAAATGACTCTGCTACATTAACAAGGGTGCAATGGCACATACCTGGTATAAAAAAGGGAGGACCGAGCTTGACAGTATGCAGATATGAAACTTGCATGCACTCTAGCTTGTTACATGAGCTGTTTGTATGGCACTGGTGAAAAGGGTTATTTTCTCCGCATGTAGATGTGTTGTATTTTCTGTAAAAAAATACTTATTTAAAAATGGAGCAATTCCCACAAACCCTTAATTGCCTACCCTGGATCTGTGGGCAGCCTCACCACTCGTGTAGGGAAGAGCAGTGATGTGCATGCAGCAACAGCTGACAAGGTGGTGAGCCTATGATTTAGAGAAGCCTTGCACTAGTTGCTGGTTGGAATTGGGGAATTGGGGCTGGCTTAAAAGAGGAAATGAGGAGATAGCCAAAAGCCTGGCTGATGAGCCAGAGAAACCAAGTAAGATCCCTGCATAGCAATATAATGCCCTGGATATTTTCCCTGAATATCAGTGTATTTCTCAGTGAAAAGGTGCCCATTGGCAGTCACCAACTTTTCACAGCAGACAAAAGAGCTCCCTCTCACTCCAGGCTCACAATGATACTGCCATCTGCCACCTGTCTATCAGCGTTTGTGTAAAGCCTGAAGTGCAGAGAGAGGACACTAGTTCTTCAGCCAAAGGATTGTTTATAATAGATAGACTTAGTGGGAAAAATTGGATACCCAGGCTCCACTGGTGAAACCTAGTCCTTTGATCCTATAGCTTTCATTGATTCCCTAGTTTCCATTGCTAGATCTAAGAAATCAAACTGCTCAGGAGACTGAGAAGACTCAGAAAGAGTTGGATGTGAGGCTTCTAATTTCCCTAATGAGATGTAAAAACCAAGGCCTTCTCAATGTGAGGTTTCTCTTGCAGGGAAGCTCCCAAATGAGATCTTCAGTGAAGGACTGTGTACTCCATTCACTGAGGCTTTGGGTAGGGTCCAGCTTTGCCTCTCCTAGACTGTCTGTGTCTGTGAATTTTGATTGCCTTTTCCTATTACAGTGCAACGTCTAATTGTTACTTGGAGGAATATCGAGTCATTATTATATGGCTCATTTAGTCAATATGTCTGCAGTCATAAATCCGCTGTCTCTGCCTTTACTTCTTTAGTCCTTACTTGTTGCTGCATTTTAATATTATCTTCCCTCAAACCAGACTGCTTGTTCCTTGAAAGAGCTGACCTCATGACCTCATTCCTAGTGTCCTCATGGCCACAGGGATCACATGGCATTTATTTATCCAGCTTTAGGTAGAACAAGCCATGGTGATCCTTTAACATATGGTTCTGTTCCACTGAAGAAATCAACCAAGCTCTCATTATCATTAGTGATAGTATGCCAAAGACACAGGTAAGATATTCAGACCAACAGAAAATGATCATCAACCTGAACAATCTAGATCTGAACAGTGTGAAAGTGTTGCATAGAACTACTTTGGAAACAGAAGAAAATTAAACAACTGTGCTTCAGGACTAAGGCTTCTCCAAGAGTGGGTTATAGTACGTAGATTTTTAAAACCTAGCATTGGTATTAGTCTTCTGGAAAGGCAGCCTGGGATTCAGTATAGAACTTCCCTAATAAGAAAGGAAAGCTGTTTTGTTGAAGAGATTTTTTTCCTCTTTTTCTTTTTAAATCCTTTTTCCTCAGAGTTAAATTATTCTTTATTGAAGTTTCAGCATGGGCTTTGAGACAATAAAATATCTCTTCTTGAACTTCAGGTATCTTTGAAATACAATCACAGTTTAATTCTAAAGGTGAATGAGTAGAGGGGAATTTGTAAAACACCCAGCTGGCTAGGAATAATAGCTTCTACTTCTGACAAATATTTACTCCAGTCTCTTATTGTGACCTCTGAAACTGGAGGATACCTTCTAGTTTCCTAAGTTTTAATTTCATTACAAAGCTTTTTACAAGAAATAGAGACAAAAGAAACAGTGCCTTGGGAAATACATGGAGACTGTAGTTTTCGATCCAGTGATGTCAGTGACAGTCAAAGCAATGCTACAGTCAAACTGGGGCCAAAAGCTCTGACGAGGAGCAGATGGGGGCCATTCTGGAAAACCAGAACAGAGGGCTCCGGGAAACAAAGCAATGGAAGTGCCTATCATCTCACAGCCTGCCCTTCTTCAAAGGAGGTGTAAGGTGAACCTATCCCAGATGTATAGAGCAGACTAAGTAGTCTACCAGAATACTGAAGCAGGGTGTCTATCAGACAAAGGAACAAACAGTTCCCACATGTTTCTCACCCTCTCTCTCAGTTTATCCCAGACCAGCTCCTCATTCTGAACAGATTAGCACCCAAGCTTCTTTTTCCTGTCTGGCAATTTGATGCTTGTTAAGACCGTTCCCTCTGTCTCACTTGCAGTTGGGCCAGCTGCAGCCTGTGACCTTCTGGTTCTGCACAGGTTGCTGCATTTGGAAACAGCTCATGCTTTGGCATCAGTTCATCTTGCTCCCTTCTGGTTTGCTCAGAGGCTGAGGAGTCTGGCAAATCTGCGTAACTCACACCTCCAACTGCAGCAACAGTAACAGATGCAAGTTTTGCTTTCTCTGCCGCTCTCAGCTGCTGAATGGAGTTTAATTGGAGTTCTGCGGAAGTTGGAAGACATAATTTTCTTGTGTTTTGTGTGCATCTTGATTTGCTTCTGAGACACACAAGGCAGCAGGTATCAGTCACAGAAGGGAAAAGGTATAGCCTGTACCTTTCCAGGGACAACAGCAGAGCTCTAAATTCAAATTTGTTTCCAGGCAGAGATGAATGCATGCCCAACCTTGGGATCAGCGGAATCAACCTGGAATTGTTCTGCTTGTGTGACTAGATACTTTAATTTTGTTCATCTTTATGGCAGCATTATTAATAATGGGAAATGAGGAATATTTTTGCATTTTTTTGTTACTGTCTAGAAATGGTATGATTATCATTGCATTTGAATTTTATATGCTTCCTAATTATGTATTCCTGGCATATCTTTGTATGCTCTGACATCAGATGATATGTTGGATAGCTATCGCAAGAGAAGATCTGTTGATTTTTTTCCTAAAACAGAAATGTTGGATCTAATGTCCTGGATCTGTTTCAGCTTGATAGCTGATCTTTATCCAATAAAATTGCCTTAATTCAAGATGTTCATAATACTATTTATCTTCCTGTCTTAATCTGTAGTTACACTGTCTGTTGTTAAAGAGGCACCCCTGCAACAGCTCATATATGATTACATTTCAGCAAAAGATAAAGCAATTCCTAGCTAAAGTCTGTAAATTTGATTGCTGTTATCTTGCAAGTGAATGAACATGAGGTGCTGTTATCCTTCACCCTTGTATGAACCCACATGGCAGCAGGAGCGCAGGCAGTGATTGAAGGGCACAGCAGGTGCTGGTACAGAACATCTGCTGAGCTGTGCTGAGACAGGCTTCCAAGTGGTGCTTTCTGGTGGAACTGTTGGAGTTACTTGCTCTGTTTAAGTTATTGTTAGCGTTTATTTCTATATGCATAAATAATGAAGAGAAATTATCTTAGCAGGAAGGCAGTGCATTCACAGAGGCAAATACAATGAGCATGAATATTGAGCCCCATCTTAAGATCCCTTTCTAGGAGTACTCTTTCCTTTTCATGATATATCCTGAAAGCTGAATTACTTTCTATTTTGGGTGCATGCTCTGCTGGACTAGTGAATGTAACTGCCCAAAGAGGAAGATGGATATTGATCATCTCAGAAATTGAGGGAAAGATAGAAGCAGGGAATTTCAGAAACAGGACGAGAAAAGGAAAAGAAAGAAAAGTGAAGAATAAAAATAGGAAAGGAATAATTTTTGTTTCTGATCTCAAAAATACAAATGCAAACACTGATGCTGTTTCTTTTAATCATGTTATTGACTGTAGGATCAGTATCCATGTATGAATGCAGTTTTGAACCCAAAAATATTATTAGGTGTGCCATGGGATACGTATCTCAAGGTTGATATCCCAATACAAAAAGCTTTGTATGGAAGAATGTCATTCAAATCTAATCACATACATAAACTACATAAATGGCCAGCTTGAGGAAGGCTTGAAGAAATCTTTTGCTCCTAAAAGCTTTCCTGTCTCCTTTTTCCACATTCCCTCCAGTTTTATTGGACAGATTAACTGGAGCTATTGCCTCTGCCTACAGATTTTGCCTTCTTCAATTCACTCATAAACAGACAAGTTAATTAATCTGTATGTTGATGAGTGTTGTGAAGTCCTGAGCTTTGCTCCATTTCCAAGCAACTGCATCACAGTTCCAGTTGCAGTGAACAACACAACTGACAGTTCACTTCTGGGTAGCAAGAGCTGGAAGATTGTCCTTGATATTTTCCCAAATGGTGTAAATCACTATAGGGCAAGTTAAAACAACAGAAGTGTATTGATTTGCACTGGCTACTATTTTAAATAGCCTTGGAAGTTCTTTGAATGGAAAGGGTTTGGGAAAAAAAATTAAAAAAGGTATCAAATAGGAGCATCAAGTCTTAAAATTCCCAGTGGAAAAGCTATATGGGAGGCTTCAGGCCAAAAAAAAGAAAAAAAAAAACAACAATAGAAAACTTCTGTGGATGATGATATTCCTGTTAGAACTTAATTAACTTTTTTGGGCCATTAAAGAGCCTATACAAGTGCATAATGAAAAGTACTCCATGAGACATTCTGGAGTTGGATCAGAATTCCAAGAATCTAATATGGCTCCTGTCTGTGTTGCAAAATGCAATTTAAGTAATTAGTGGTAAAGGATACTGCAAATTAGATCAATCTGACAGTAAGAGGAAATTAATGCTTCTCCTCCATTGCCTCTTCCAACCTGTCTTCAGAATAGACTTTGAAAGAAAGCATGCACACAAGAATGTCACACTAGCATGAATTTGGTTGTTTCACCTCAAAGCTGTTTGTGGTAACTGTTTCTGGATTGTCACAAAGAGCACAACAACCTTCAAGATTTTTATTGAACATCATATCCTGTTGATTTTAACTTAACTATAGATTTGTTTGGTTTTTTAAATAGGAGCTGACAGCTAATGCTTGTTAAGAAAACACAAATTTTTTAACAGAAATAAAAAGAACCAGAAAGAAAATCTCTACAAGCTGTCCTTGGTTTTACAATGGTATTTGAACGCTTGTCTATATTTAGGGTGCCTACAAGCCCTTTTCTCCTCTGAGTGACTCTCTGCTGTGGTTTAATCTGAATACCTTCTTGAGGTTTTTAGATGCCTCTTGAACTACTCAATATTGTAGTTCCACAAGGAGGTTAAGCTGATAAATCCTGATATTGCTGTCCCAACTTTTACTGAAATCTGATAGTTTTACTTCCACACTGTCACCTCCACTCAAGATCCTTGTTTTGGCAGTAGCACTTGTTGCCACGCAAGGACCTACAGCAAGGTAGGATTAACTTTGTTTGAGGATCATTTCCTCAGTTCAGCTCACTCACAACTGTCTATATGTATTGCTATGCTGGCACAAGGGAGGGAGGAGGTACGGGAAATGGGCTTTTGGAAAAGACAAACAAAAAGACCGTCTGCTTGCAGCAGCAGTGAGGGCTTACATCAGCTCAAGCTACTCTTGGAATGACAGTCTGCATTCATCTCAGTAATTCACGAGGCACAACCTAATGCATCATTGGCAATTTTAGGCAGAGATCCTACTCCAGCCTGGTATTTCACTCTTCTCCCATTTCCAGACAGATGCATGCCTTCCTTTAGCTGGTGTTGGTCCTTGCCAGACTGAGCAATGACTAGATTAAAATTTCTAAACCATCATTCACCTGCACTAGCCAGAGGAAACAAGTGGATTTCTCCAGGTTACAGAGTTGAACTGTCCCAGAAGAGCACCAGAACTGATACAACAGAGAATATAAGGTCATGTAGTCAAGAGAAGGAACAAATTCTCCCCTTTTGACAGTGGTGAGCTGCTACATTGACTCAAAAATACTGGGCACAAATAAACTGTTATATTAAACATTCCCAGAAACATTCCCAGACAATTAGGCCAACTGGCACACAATGGCCCATTGACCGTGCTAACAAATTCTCATAAACTCCAAAACATGCTGGCTGCATGCAAACTGCCTTTTGGGAAATGTCTCTGGAATGAGCTGTCCTTGGGAGAAAGTTAGTTATGACCTGCCAAAATTGAAACAGGCAATGTTTTAATAGTTTTCTACTATGGATGGTCGAGTTCCAGTGCCTGAGAATGTTCCCAGATGCTTTGCATGTAGCCAGTATGTCTAACACTGTAGAAACCGAGGTCACTAAATACTAAAGATCTGCCCAATATCTTGCTGGCCCTAAATCTTGGTTTTTAGTGTACTGTTTTGGGGTTCTAGAGTTGCTTGGATTTGAACCCGTGCATAAAAGGAACACTTTAAGCACTAGCATCCTTACAATTTTGGTTACTCTAATTCTGGTTTTCCTATGGATTTTTTTTATACTAGTTATTGACATGCTTAAGCTTGTCTATCTATTCCAAATATATTTTATATGCTGAAAGAAACCTTCTTCTGGCCAGTTGAGTGCCTGTATTTTCTTTTGAATTCTTTTTCTGCATTATAGAGGCAATTTTCTGTTTTCTAAGCATCCTTTTCCTTAACTGGTTAAATATTCTAACAGGTAAAAATGTGTGGCTGTAGAATCCCAATAGGCAACAATATCAGCTACCACAAGTGATCTGGACTCTTCCAAAGTTTTGAAGTGGCATTTAGCTAAACGTGCATTCAGGAGAGCTCCTGAGTGATGGAGCTCTCTGTCTTCCCATCGTACTGCACAGCAAGCAATCTTGTAGGCAGATCTCTTCAAGAAAATGGTAACCTCCGATGTGTCTTTGCAGTTAATTCTCCACTCCACTTTCAAGACCCAAAATCTCACCAGCTTCAGGTGTAGGTGTTTTCAGGTGTTTAAAAATGAAAGAGAAATTGTTTAGAAAGTAGGAAAATGAAAGGTTGTCCTTTGCTATAAGTTGTCTTCCTTCATCTGGTACCTTTATATATTTATCTGAATAACCAAAACTTGAAAAGCAGAAAAGATGCACTTTACCAGGCCCTGACTGAGCACCTTCATCACCCACATTTTCCCTCTGTAAGCTGCAAATTTACATGGAATGTAAGCTGTCTTAAACTTGTGTAAACAGGACAACATGGTAACTTCCAACAGTTTATGTCAAAACTCACACAATTTGCATGCTGCTAGAATTGGAAAGCTCAGCTCTGGGGAAAAAAAAAAAAAAAGCAGGAACAAGAGAACAACAAATGAGATGGTTTTGTTCACTGAATGTGTCTGTATCTGCTGTATCTGCCTCGTGTGAGAAGGACAAAGGATAACCATCTGTTACAGCTTCCTCTGGCTAGAGCTCACAGAGTTGCCAGCTCTTCTCATTTCAGCCCTGGTCTCACAAAGGAGTCTTCCCAGGAGAGGAAAGGAGAGTACAGGAGATCAGCGTGTGCACAGTCCTTACTCAGTTGTGGATGTGAAGGTGTCTCTCGGCTGCCTGGCAAAGAGCACCCCAGCCCCACTGCAGGCTCTCGGGGACTCAGAGCACATTGCACACTGTGAGCTCTGAATGAGGATGCCTCTTTCTGTTCTCCCCTCTGTCAGCTTTAAAGGGTTCCGATTATTTTTTTTTTTTCTGATGAATTCTGTTATTAGGAAGAGGAAACAGGAGTGGTCATTCTTTCAATTTCAGTGACTGACATGGCTGCCAAAATCCACTGTGAACTGTGACCTATTTTGATTCAGACTGTGGCTGTATATTTTCAGGGTCTAATGAGGAACTGTTATGTTATATTGCTAAAGATAGGAGCAATTACACATTTAATCATGGCTTAAACTCAATGATGGTATGTGCTGGCAAAACCGTGATCTTGGTTTTGCTGCAGTGAATGATCTTATTATTTTGCTTTTCAGATCTTTAAAGAAAAAAAAAAGGTGATGTTAACTTCTGACAATTAAAAGATCCTACCAGCACCTCTCTCTTGGTGCTCCATTGATTTTTCATTGACATTCTAGACTAATAAAGCAAATTCAGCCACCTCTGTCTCTTTATAACTGTGCAGGTTTTTCACATATGTCTCTATTCATGAGGAGCTTTCTGCAGAAATTAAATCTAGAGAAATTTTTGATTTTTAAGGTCTGATTAATAGGGAAAGCATGGAGGTGGGAAGGGTGGGATCCTTGGTTATTTCCTGAAAAAGAAAAACGTGGCATAGGTTACAAATGGAAATGTTCATATTAACAAGGCCAAGAGTGTGTTTATCTTTATTCCTATTGTAGTTTCACATGAATTTGTGATATATTTTCCATTTGATTCAGGACCTCAGCTACGACATGCTGATGTCAACAGCAGTTCCTTCTTCCCCCTCAAAAGACAGGTCATGAGGAAATAATGCTACCATTTCATTTTTCACTGAACACCTGCATTCTTCATGACAGTTTCATTTCCCTTTTTAAAAATCCCTTTTGCTGAATTACATTCTCAGTATAAATCGTTACTCTTATACCTTGTGTAATATCCAGTCTCAGTGCATTGCTGTAATAGGGCCATCTGATTTATGGTAATCCAGAATAATAGTCAGCACCAAGATCCTATGATAAAATCACTTGGTGAAGAAAGATAGTTTGTACATTTCATGAAGTTGCAAAAACGTGGGACATGCAGAACAGAGATATTATTTTGCATGCTTCGAATACAAGGCAAATTGACAGCCATAGGAAAACAGGAATGGCAAGGCTCAAGACTGCACATACCCCTTCTTTGTGTGGGTATTCAGAAAAATTCAAAGTGCAGTACAGCCTGTTAGTCACCAGAATCAATGTAATGTGATCACAAAATCTTCTGTATTGTGCAATCAGCTGTCTGTGAGACAGAAATGATTTCAGGAAATGTAATGGGCCAGACAATGTCTCTCTACCCCTCAGATTGCTTCTCAGTTCCTTCAGCATGTACAATACTATATCCATTAGATGAAAAATGTAATCAGGCAGCCGTAAGAGGACCTAGAGACTGTCTTAACCATCCAGAAAGCCTACGACAGTCATTCCTCAGCCATAATGTCACGCTTGTCTCCAGGAATGGATGAATTTAGATCATTGTCTTTTAGATATATAGTTTTGGCTCTGATTTTCTAAGATAATTTGACCTCATGTGCCAGGCTAAATTCTTGCTGGGGTTGAAGCCTGAAGCCTGTCTTTTAGATTCCCTGTGCATCTGGTGAGATGAATTGCTGTGTATATGTGTCTAAATGGCTGGATTCCAAGCTTGGGAACAGCAATCAACATAAACTGATCCATCAGTTACTCACAGTTCTCTCTTTTGATTCATTTGGTTGTTTTATAGGACTGGATGGAACCCTTATATAGCTATTAAATATTATTTTTATAATATACCTCAGTAGAACATGCCATTACAGGTCATTATTTAAAAACACATTCTCCACCTTGATCTTGAAGCCTTTTATGTCACTTAAAATGCAGTAGTACTACGAAAAAACCCACCCCTAAAATAGCCCTGCTGTGACTTTTTCATACTCTGTGGGCTGGATCATACAATCCCCACTTTCACCTCCTGTCATGCAGGTTCTCAGATACAGATCACACAGTGCCTCTGAGGCATCTCACAGCTCTACGTTGTTCTTCAGGGGGCAAGGGGCAGAGGACACAGCCTCCTGTGGATTAGCCTATGTGACTCCTACGGTGTATTCTCCTTCCAGATGACCCTTGCCAAAGCTAGCAGAGTTCTCCTCACACCTTTCCAAAATGTATTCGAAGTAGATTAAAAACACAGTACTGAGCAGTTTGACAGATACAAAGTTAACTTTGTGGCCAGAATAGAAATGCTTGGATACAGTGGAGAAACACTTTGAAATACTTTTAATGTGTCCATAAATCAAATGAGCAGCTCGTAGAAATTCTCTGTATTGTCTGGGAAAGACTGTCTGCCTAGGTGAGGCATCACCTTCATTTGAGCTGTCAAACGCTCTTAGTCACGCTAGGCTTTCCTTGACTGACTGAATGGCAGTGAGCCAGTCAGTCTCCTCTGAGCCTTTTCTTCTCCCAGCTGAGCAGTTGCAGCTTTCTCAGCCTTTCCTCACAGGAGAGATGTTCCACCTTTTTTATGGTCTTCAAGGCCCTTTGCTGAACTCGTGTGAGAGGCTGAGGGAACTGCAGTTGTTCAGCCTGGAGAGAAATCGACTGAAGGGAAACCTCATAGCTCTTTCCAGCTATCTCAAAGGAGGCTGTAGTGAGGTGGGGGTTGTCCTCCCAAGTAGGCAGCAATAGGATGAGATGACATGCCCTCAAGTTGCAGCAGGATAGGTTTATATTGGATATTAGGAAAAATATCTTCAGGGAAAGGTTGTTCAAGTACTGAAACAAGCTTCCCAGGGATGTGGTGAGGCACTATCCCTGGAAAAAATGTAGATGTGGTGGCTGGGGACACGGTTTAATGGTGAACCCATGTTCATGCTAGGTTAACGGTTGGACTCAGTGTCCTAAAATATATTTTCCAAACGAAATGATCCTGTGATATTATGATTCTATGATTCTACGTATGTCCATATTTCTCTTGGGCTGGGGATCCCAGAACTAGACAGAATACTTCAGGAGTGATGTCATCAGTCCTAAGCACAGGTGAAGAAGAATCAACTTCCCTGACCTGCAGGCAGTATTCTTTCTAATATGGTCCAGGATACACTTATCCTTCATGGTGGAAAAGACATACTGCTGACTGAGTTTCAACTTGGTGTCCACCAAAACCTCCAGTCCTATTCTGCATGGCTTAGTAATGACTAAGTGATATTATTTTACCAAACATTCCTCAGAAACAGGTGTCTGTGTCAATAAATATATGTACAAAACAACTCAGAGAAAAAATAAGACTGACTAAATGCAGGCACACATGTACTGGTGAAGGGAGCATTAGGTATGAGCAGTCTCCCTCCTTGCCTTCATGAGCCAGCTTCATAAGCTTTTCTGGAATGCAAAAAGTCACTTAGGTCTGCAGATGTGGAAGCAAGTTTCACTTCCCTCACAAAAAGATGGGTCCTTGAGAACAGATTTATTGTTTGCACTTGCTTAGGACATCAAAGCCAGGAATATTGAATTTGTTTGTCTGCTATTCACATCAATTTTATTATGATTGTTTTAATAGGAAAAAAAGAACACATGGTAAATAACACCAGCCTGGGTGAAAATCTAGTTATAAGAGAGGGTTATTGTAGACATAACCTTTGCTAGTTGAATTCTGAAGTAGTGGTCACTGAAAACACAGGTGACAAACTGCTAACAGTGATGCAAGAGTAGTACTAAACCGGTCAGTTGTATTTGACCTTACATTATGTTTTCTTGTTCTTGGTTCATCAGCGAAGCTAGATGGAGTGTTTTCATCCTATCCCTTCTGCCATCTGCCCTGCTTAATTTGCTGTCCTTTTAGGCAGACTGATCCAAATGTTTGCAAAGTGTGCTATTAAGTGGTTAAGTGGAATGTTCTTAAATGCCTCCTACTCCTTTTATATTGTTTTATTTCTAAATAATTAAAGAACAAAAGCAGTTTTGATGGTAGTACCACTGTTCTGAGAAAGTGTAGATTGTGTAAGAAGCCCTGGCAACGCTGGTCCTTAGACTTATGCCAAGATTATGGAGCTGGCTGGAAAGCAGGGCCAAGCCTCTGGCAGTCACACTGTTCTCTGCTGGGAAAGTGAAGGCACAGAGAGGTAGGTGACACCTTGACATGCAGCATGTGTTGGGCTGCTGCACTACCTGTACCTTCAGAATGGTGGCTGCTTTCCCAGTCGTAAGGACCTGAAAATTGCAATGAACTTAGTTTGATGAGCTCTGACTTTGGGGTCTCTTCCATAAGAGATGTGATTATTCAGCATTCCTGTGCAATCCTCTGTGGTTCACATCTGACGTATGAGAGGGAAGATTTCTCTATTCTTTGTTATTTCCCAGAGTTGACATTGCTACTATGTTCCTTAATTCCATTCATTCAGAGTAATTTGTCTGCTGGTTACAATATTTTTGTGAAATTTTCAATAATCTGTGAATCGTATTTTGTGAGATTTTCTTAATCTTATCATATCTGTATTTTATGAAGTTTGGACTCTTTCTAAGGGCAAACCTTCATGGAAATTCCATGCAACATACAACACTGGTTTTCTAAATGACAGGCTTGTAATTTAGCATGTCTTTTTCTATGCAACTTCCCTTCCCACCTTATCCAACTTTTGGAGGCTTATATTGGCATAGGTCTTATTTGCTCTTGGGTTTCATAGTCACAGAGAGAGAGGGAATACCTGCCACGATTGCAGTCTGCATAACTGCAACATCTCCTACAGTGGTAAGAAAAGGAAAGTGATAAAGAATTGTCTCTGTTTCTTGTATGTTTTGTGATGGTTTCAGAAATAATCATGACTACTCTTTTTAACTGCAGGGTAGGACATCATGAGTGAATCAGAGAGATGGAATAGAAAGGAAGATGTACAGCATATCATTTGCCAGGAGTGATATTATGTATATGTGTGTGTGTGTGTGTGTGCATTGATGTATAAACCAAACAGGATGCTACTGTTATTTCTTTTTCTGTGTTACCACTGAGAAAATGCCCTGAAGGCACTGATTACTGAAAATTGAATTTAGATATGAAGTTGAAATATTTATCAAATTCAGGTGGAGTGTTCACCACTGTGAGTGGTTATGAAAAGAATTTCTACCAAAAATGATAGAGCTTATGATCCTTATCTTCTTCCTAGGTGGGACTAAAACTGCTGTAATTTGTGAGCATATCTACATGCTGTACATGAAACTTGGTGCAGTCATCCATTTTGAATCAGTGGAATCTCCACATCCTTTGTAGCAAAAAATATTTCTGATGGCCAGAGGGAGCTGTGTTAGTGGAGCCTCCCTATGTCTACACCAGCAAGATTAGGCTGGTGCCAAATATAGTTAACTTAAGGGCAGTATCACATTAATGTATTTGTTTTCAAGTCCAGAACTTGTGCTGATGTTACTCAATATTGCTTTCTGGTGTAGAGAAAACCTTTGAACAAGGAAACATTTTTAGTGTTCTTGTTCAGCTGCTGAGAATTTTGTTGAATTTTGTATGAAAGCAAGGAAAAGAACAATATAAAATGCCTGACTTGCATTGCTTAATTGCATTTTTACCTCACACTCTTGCTCCAATTTTAACAGTTTCCATTTATTTGTGAAGTCACATGCCTCAGCACAGCCTTTTAGTCTTCTCAAGAAGAGCTGTCACTGATACCCACTTTTCTTATGAAGGGAGTCATTGCTTTGTGCATAGCTTATTCTCTTTTTAGTGCCAGAGATAACATTTATCAGCAATTTCATTCATAATAAGTTTCCTTAGTGGCTCTTGCCTGTAGTTCTCACTCTTGCCTTTTTGTCACAAGAACTACTGATTGGCATATTTCTGCTTTTACCTTATGGATTTATTGATGATACTATCAATCTTACTCAGGCAGGATGACAGCTCAGTATTAGATTCACTTTCTTGGCAGCTTCTGCAGCTAGCCTTCAACAAAATGATAGCTGCAGACCTTTGTCAAATGCCCAGCAAATCTGGATCCCAAAAGACAGCTATCAGGTCTTAGACCTGAAAGTCTTAATCATCAAGCTATTAGATAACTTTGTGTGTGGATAATATGTTGGGAAGCCTTTTTCTAGTGAGTGAGCTGCTATTTAAAGCCACAGTTGTTAAACAAAACTGCACTGCCCCCCCTTTAACAAAAGTGTCAGCTGACATTAGGTTTTTTATCCCTTAATTTTTATTAGTTGTGTTGATTACCCATATTTCCAATAGTTAGAAATAATAATTTAGGTAATGAGATTTTTCTATCTGCCAACAGTAAAACCAGAAAAAAACAAATGATACTTTTAAGTATGATTGAATTTGTAGAATTCTGATGATGCTAGGCAATTAGTGAGATATTTAATGTTTGTTTGCTTTCTATTACAATAATTAGATCACTACAAATCCTACAGTGAATGCACCACAGTAGACTCATGGAATCGTAGGATAGTTTCAGTTGGATGGAACTTTTAAAGGTCATCCAGTCCAAACCCTCTGCAATGAGCAGGGACATCTTCTGCTAGACCAGATTGCTTAGAGCATTGTCCAAACTGACCTTGAATGTTGCCAGGAATGGGGCATCCACAACCTCTCTGGGCAACCTGTGCCACTGTTTCACCACCCTCATTATAAAGATCTTCTTCCTTATGTCTGGTCTAAATCTGCCCTCCTTCAGTTTAAAACCATTGCCCCTTGTCCTATGGCAACAGGCCTTGCTGAAAATATCATCCTCATCTTTCTTATAAGGCACCTCTAAGTATTGAAAGGCTGCAGTAAAGTCTTCCTGGAGCTTTCACTTCTCCAGACTAAGTAACCTGGAGTTTCTTACGCTGCTGCAATATATTCTGCTTATCATGGGGAAAGTGCCATGATGAATTAGCTATGTTTGCATGATTACAGCTGTACCCACACTGGGATCAAAGATACTGTCTTCTACCTGACTAGTGTAGTTAAACCAATGTACTATTTGTGTGCATAAACTTGAGGATTACTTTTGTACTGCCTATGTTATGTAGAGGGGCTGTAGTAAAAGTTGGCATAAGGGAAGATGATGTTTTCCCAATTCAGGGCACAGTTGAAAAGAAGCATGGTTCCTGTACCACAGAGATGATAAAACTAATTCCAGATTTCAAGCAGCTTGTTGTATATATGGTAGGGGTTCTATTTTAGCTTAGCACTGAATATAGAAACTACTTGTTGCACAGTTTTTAATAATAGCTGCTTAAAACCATTCTTCTGTTAGAAGATTTTTAGATTTAGATAGATTATTAGATTTAGATAGATTATTTTGCAAAGAATCTACAAAAACTTTCTTTAAATGGTAGATAAAGGGCTGAGAGTAAAATCTTCCAGCAGACTTAACCTTAAATATGGAAAAAGACATGCTCTGTTTAAAAACAAGGATATATAACCATTGGAATGAAAAGGGGGATAATACAGCTGCAAAAGATTTCAGTGTAGATTTTGCCTTGAGAACAGTCTTATTAGCAGATAAATTTTAAAATAAAATTATTTTGGCAAATGCATTTGATTCCAAATGGAAGGTGATATTGAATTACCAGAAGGAAGTATCTGGCTTGGCTATATCTGAATTACCACATATTTAAACTGTGAGAGGCAAACCAAAATTCAGATGCTTTTGTTTTAACACAGTAAGCGAATATCACATTACCAAACCTTCCTGTTGAATGTTCATTCAAAATTCCTACACAGGCCAAAACCTGTATAGGCAATGTGTTATTCACATGTAACACGGTGTTTCCAAAATATGGCTGAAGCTAAACTCCTGCTGTACTGAGGAAAGAGCACAAGAACGAGGGCCTACAAGCCGTACTGCTTGGAGCCAAGGCGTGATGTTCGGAGGAAGAGATGGCACTGTTTGGTACCTGAGTCCATGTTCATTTTGCCAGGCTGTTCTGCAGCTAAAGCCTGCAATGAAAAACCACCATTGACTGCAGTCAATGCACAGGATCCAGTCTATGGAAGTCCGTGCATGAGAAATAAAATCTAATTTTTTTTTGTGTTCTGTACTAGATACAGAAAGTATCTCAGTTTATTCTTGCTTAGGAAAAAGTATAGTGGCATATAGGCTCCATCCTCCCTGAGCAGATGGTAAAAAATGTTGATTTAACATCTTCTTTCACAAATCTATCAATAAGACAAATTGAAGATATTACTGAGAGAAGAAGAGCCCTCATAATGCAAGATATTGTGGTGAGTTTAGGCTGATAAGAAAGCTTTATGGAGCATCTTTTGGAAACTCAGATGGTAGGCTAAATAGTCTGGAATTGCTATTCTTTCCCCATTGATTAGAGAGTGCCTAGGTTGTCTAGTGTGTATTTTAGCTACAAAATGGAAATTAAGGGGGCTGAACCCAAGCCATTATGTTCAACCAGGTAGGATTCAATGTGGCACAGTTTGTTCTTAAATTATTTTTCTAATGATCATTGTTTGTTGTAGTTCTTAAATACTATAGTAGTGGGTTTAGGAAAAAAAAAAAGCCTTATGCAGATAGATTATTTAGTCATTGGTGGAAATGAGATGTGGGAGAATAATTTGAAGTGAATAATTTACTGGAGGATTTTAGTCTTTTTCTCTCTTCTGAATTATCCATGAAAGTAAGTGTTCTGGATGTTATTAACAACTATCATAGGTTGGGCCTTTGATTTATTCACAGTTACAGACCTAGTTAGAGCTGAAAAATGTTCAATGCAGCTTTCTTTCAGGATCTTTGGAGGAGAAATTAAAGCATTTATGTAATAAAATAGAGGAAGGCTCTTTAAAGCACCACTATAGTAACAAGCAAATCCAGACTTTGGTGTTAAGTAAGTTTTGCAGTTTGGCAAGTACCATGGCAAAGAGGTATGCCAGTAAGTCATGAATGTACCAGAAATTAAAGACAAAGAAAAATATATCCCTATGAAGAAATAGAAGTAATTTCTGCTTCAACTTTTTATGGAGGAGACCTAGAAGTTGTGAGAAACTAAACTGTGTGTGTTTCAGTTTTGAAGCATAGGAGTATAGTAAAGAAACAGGTCTGTACTAAACAATATCTTGGTTTTTTGCTGGGTTATTTTTTTTTGGTTTTTTTTTTTTTTTTGTTTGTTTTTTTTTGCATGTGAATAGGAATGATCTATCAGAACTCCAAAATACATTGATTGGAACAGACATAATTTTCTAGTAATTATTGTTTTAGGTTGGTTGAGGAAAACTAAACTGCTCAAATATTTAATTCCTTCCATTTAAGCTATTTGCTAAGTTATATGTAAAGCTGTTTTTAGAGGTGAGGTTATATTTTTTTTGGACTGGATTAGCAGTGATTCTAGAGCCTGTTTCTTGGTACAAATACCCAGGGTTTTTTATTGATTTGTGTTCTGTAAGCATTTATCTTCATTTAAAATTCTTTATTTGAATGAAGATTTCTTCTGGTAAACTAATTTCCTAGAATGTTTGTGGGAGGCAAATGCAAGAGTCATGAAAAGAGCCTAAATAAGTTAACTTTAAAAAACCCAAACCGAATGCAGTAAATTCCTGGCTTTCTTTTCCCTGTGCTGATGAAGTTGCTAAATGAGAATAGTAGTGATCAATACAGTAATTGCTAGACCTATCCAGGTCATTGTGATGAACTGCTGTTTATCTGCATTTTCACTGACCTTTGTTTATGGCCCTTCTGCCGGTTTCCAATTTTTATGGAAGGGCTTCAAATCCAGTGCAATTGAAATTAATCTCTCCTGTGAGTTTTCATGAGCCACTGTAAAATATGCTGCTCTCTTGTATCTTGGAGTATATAGCAATACATCTATTGCAGTCCCCTCATCTATCAATTTCAGCTAATTTTGATAATTATCTGTTTCTTCTATAGTGATCTAAAAAAATGTAAATTTCTACACAGAGTACTTTTTATTAGGTTGGAACTATTACAGCTTTGTAGGGGCATAACACATCAAAAGAAATTAGCTTAAGAATAATTCTTTATAAATTTTTTCAGTGATTCTCCAATGCAAAAGAGCACTGCGTAAAAGGCTGTTTTTGAGAAGTTATTTTCTCTTAAAGAACAAGCTGTAGTACTGTCTTGTACTTTTACCAATGCAGAAAATAATCCTGTACCTTTATTCTCTCAAAAAAACCAAAGCTCTTTTTGAGCATCCCCATGAGGTGGTATGTCCACTTTCATTTACTTTTTCCCTTTGTCAAACATTTCTCAGCAAAATCCATAAGCACCGTCACAAGATTTTATGGGTATGATTTTCTTTATTTTTGTTCTTTTTAGAAAGCAGGGTTTGGGCATAAACCTAGTCTCCAGATAGTTCTGTTTGCGGGTTTCTGGCTCTGTGTGTGCCTGGGCAGTTCCTAAATGTCTCTCCCCACAGCTTATGATGAGATGACTGGTTTCAAAATGTCCAATGTCCCGCATGTATTCAAAATGCATGAACTGTCTTGTCGCCATGAAGAACAGCTGTTCTTTAAAAGCTCTTTTGTGTGCAAGTGCTATTTCCCATTTTACAGCCTGGCTCATGCACTGGTTAAAAAAAAATTGTGGTTTATTTTTTGTGCTGGATCTCATAGAGTTTGAATCATTCAACCTAGCCTGTCCATTTCCATTAAGAGCAAATTCCCCATTGCCCAGTTTCGCTAATCTGTGCCCTATGAAGAAAAGTGTCCTGTCCTGTGTCTTTCTCACTCATTTAATGTCTGAAGCAGACTTTCTGAAGAAGGATAAACAAAAGAACCAGAGATAATTATCAACAAAGCTTGGTTGAGAATATAAATTTGACGCCAATCTTGCAGCACATTCTTTTCTATTTCTCTGGTGTCTGTTAATTCCTGAATGGTAGTTATTTTTTTATAGCTGTAGGAATCTAGACCACCTAGACCATCCTGATCCAGTAAATGCTACAGAACAGCTTTACCCAGACAGGTAAACAACAGTTTTTCACTTTTTCTCTTTGAGATGAAATCCTGCAGGCTAAATGTTGTTTTAATATTTTGCTCTCATTTTAGATGTTTTGGCAGAGGATTTCACGTAAATGTTTTTCTGCAGAAGAGTTAAAAAAATATGAAAAGAAGAAAACAAATATTTCAAAATGAACAAAACAAGCAGTGCATTAAGAAATCTGCATTAAGAAATATTTTTTTTAAAGGCAACATAACTAAAATTTTTAGGTACCCCTGTGCTACTCCCTAGCCAGTAAGCCAAATTTAATTAGAATCAAGGAGAGAAACTGATAGCTTCCCCTTTACTGATTGCTTCCACTTTACTTAACAGGACATTTGAATCAGTCTTCGAAATAAGTCCTACCTGTTCCTGTCTGACTCCTTTCCCAGCCTTCAGGACTCACAATAGCAGAGTTTAATTTCCAGCCTACATCTCACACTGAAAGGGCACATGCTTATTCTCCGATTTGATAGGAGAAAAAACATCATTAGTTACATGTCTGCTGAGCTGGGAAAAAAGGGAAGAAGGAAGTGTGAAGTTATTAATTGTAAAGGCGATTAATTTGGTAAGCTTGCTACTTTCATCACTTCCAGAGAATAGGTCCATTTAGACTGGGTTTTTTTTCCCTACTTTGAAAGTGTAGACCATCCATGACTCCCTCATCCTGGAGGTAGTAGCACCTGATTTTCTTTATTATCTTTTATATTGCAGTGAGTGGTTAATCCAGCTAAGCACAACTAAAATCCTTTCTCACTGACTTCCCAGCTTCGGCATTTTGTGGAACAATAATTAATGTTTGTTGTGGGAAGCAGGCTGGGAGTTCCTCGTATGAGCCTTTATTAGGATCATCACTCACACATTGTAACGAAGCAAAAGTGATTCTTCTTCGAAATTGTTCCCTCTGAGATCACAATTATTAAATACCATCATTGGTTATAATAATTAAACTTTTATTATCTAAGTTCCAACCCTGTCAATTTGGTTTCCCCTGAGAGGCTTTTGTTTGTTAGCCAAAAGTTGTGGGGGAACATCTTATGAATAATGTCATTTTCAAACATGCACTGTGATGTAGAAACACCACAGCTTCTAATTGGGAGTGATGAATTTCCCAGTGATGGATAGGCAATGAAGACACCAATGATTTGAAAGATGCAATGAAAATTGGTCCCTTTGTGATATGGATGTCTTTATTCGAACACTGATGAGTGTAATGAGATGGGCCAGCTTAAATGAAATCCTGCCCTAAGTATACCAAAGAAGAATAATGCATACCGTAATTAGGGACAGGTTAAGAAAGGCCTTGGGACCTGGAGAGTAAAGTTTTGCAGAACCAGAGGCAAAGGAATTGGGCTAGTGACTCGATAAGGTTCTGTCTTTAGCTTTTGCTTGGACTAATAAAAACCAGGTAAAATTGTTGTTTGGCATATTTAGGAAATAACCTTTTACAGATCCCCAGTATTAGATCAGTAATGGATTCTGCCATCAAAGTAAAGTGTATATGGACTTATCTGAGGAATCTGGCTTATCGGAGGTAGTTGAGTCACTAACCCAGCATTTGTGGCTGCAGGTGGGAATATTTGATAGAACCATGAGGAGTCCTGGGAGATGTGTAGGCGGCTTATCTGTAGGACATTGAAATGCATTGTCAAGTCTGTGGGAAATGTACAGTACAGTCCCTGATTACAGGAGAGTAAAATCCAGAGTCCTGGAAACCAGGAACTGGCTGATGCTCACTGATTTCAGTCTTTCTTTAACATGCACTGTTGAGTTGAAACAGTAGAGAAAGTCTTGCAGACAGAAGCATCATAGTGTTGCTTTTGTGGAAATAAAACTGCAGTTTCTAAAATCCAGCATGATGAGGTTGATAACATTGAAGTGGACACATTAAAATAATATTGAAAATGTGTCAGGATGGATTTGTGAAATCTTTTATTTCTGTTCTGTGTTAAAATGTAATGCTAAACTCATAAATGGCTAAGAATGAATTTACTGGGGAGAAAAGCAGGCAGTGATTTCATCAGTTGTCATGGCTAAGCTGCAAAATATGAATTCCTTGCCAGCATCATTAAAGGAAGATTTTAACGTGTGTTCCTTTTCTTATTATTACTCATTATTTACATTACTGTAAAATGCATATCCTCCATTTCACTGCATGGCCTTTTACATGACCTTATCTCTAAGCAGTTAAAAATCCCAGACCTTGTCTCTTAATTTTATAGAAGTGAAATCATTAATTTTAGTGGAATTATTTGCAGAGCTCTGTTTGCAGGGGACAAGCTGAAGGAATCATTACCCGATTACGACAAAACATGAGGAGTGGATATGAAAACCAATGAGAGGTAAAAGAGTCACTAATGAAAATAATTTAGTTTTAATCTCCCTTATCATAGCTGTGTTAGCTGTGCACATCATAACAATTTAGGTTCTACTGGAGCACAAAAGATTATCACCAGAAAATTCTCAAAGATTGTATAATTCATATTTTATATTTTCCTCTCAGAACTTCTCATACAGTTCTCTTCTATGTATCTAGGATCACTGAGAAGTCAAGAACTTCTTTCTAAGGCTTGTTGAATTGTTCTGCTGGGAAAAGTAAGGCACCTCTAGAGCACTGATGTGACCCTGGACTGGGTGTGAAAGAGCACTTATGGGTATCTTGCATCCAAAATGATCAAGGTGATGCGAGGCAGGTGTACTTACAAGGTTTTTAGTTAGACACAAAGGCAAAGTGGTGTCCTCCTTGAGCTTTGGGAGCTGGGGATATAAAGCAAGTAGTGGTATTTGTAGTGCCTCTGCACTTCTGATCATTGAACTGCTTTTGCATGGCAGCAGGTTTCAGGTCTGTTCTTCCTGCCACATTCTCTGATGACTTGCCCACACAAGGAAGCAGCTCCTTGTCTCAAGAGCTTCCATTTCCCAAAAGAGGGAGTAGACCCTGAAACTGAGTGAAGCCTGGCTTTGTGCTTGTTAGAACAAGAAGGGACCCTCACTTGGCTTGTGTGATACTGTGTGCTGAACTTTCCTCTACTCACTCTGAGTTCATACACATCTCAAAAAAAGTTGAAAAATAGTTCAGGTCCCTGCCAGTGCAGTTCTATCTTTTGTGGGATAGTTTCCACTATTTTGTCCTGCTCAGTTTGAAATTAGTACTTTCTTGGAAATTGTTCCCCAATGGAACAGAAATTATTTTTGGGAACTTTAGCCTGATACCTAAATGAACTTTCTCCCTTGAGTGTGTTTGATAAAAGACGTGGGCACTGCTTTTACCCGATAAAGGCACTCTATCCCAAATTAGGTACCCAATCCCAAATTTGGGGTTTCAGAACTCTGTCTGACGCCAGGCTGTGCTTATATCTTCTGGACACTGCAATGGTGATTAAAAAACTCCTATGCCACATGAAAGTCTTCCTTCCTCAGTTTGACCAAAAAAAAACCCCAAAAAACAGTTGGTACACAGTTACATACATGAGCCTAACAGGGATTGAGAAACCTGTCACTGTTTTAGGCTTCATCTAGACTTTTGAATTTTTCTGTCTGAAGAATCATGTTCCCAAGCAATTCTTTCTTTGTGAAAAGTTTTCCCACTGCCCACAGAACTAAAATAACAATGGAATGTGGTCCAGTATCCTTCCAGAGCCTACTTTGTACAGCAGGTGAGTCTCTGACAACTCTCACCATCAGCTTTAGTCTACTTTGGATACACATACACATGTTTACTATTGATGTCATGTTAACCCATTTAAATAATTAAGCATTTTAAGTGGGATAAAGTTCTGGATCTTGGGTTCTGTGCTTAGCCATTTTTCTAGTGTCCTGAAAAAAAATTGTCTGAGTAAGGGTGAGAAGAACAAAATGATGATGTCCTCTGTGCTGTGGCATATTAAAATTAGACTGCATTTTAGTCAGGATGCTGAATCTTGAGTTTTAACCTCAGGTATTTAGCTCTTCCTTTTTACTGTGCAGAATTGAGATAACAATGCATAGGACCTTTAATAAAGGTAATACAATCTTGCAACTGACTTCCATGACCTATCAATTTCAAACAATGTAAGTCCATCTTCAGTGATTCCTGAGTTTACAAAAAGTTTGTATATAATATACAATAAATCTATAATGTATTCCTTACATATTATATATAATAAATGTGTATATATATGTATTAGCTTATTGACTGAAAATGAGATATGAATAGCAGCAGAAAAGGAAGTTTTCGTAATTCAGGTTACTGTATTAGAGCTGGTCTCAAGAAACATAAATTCAGCTATTCGTATACTTTGACAAGTCTGAATGTAATGCTACTTAAGAAGCTCCTCTGTTACCAGCCACAGTGACCTTAAACTGTTCTTAATTGCTCCCCAATAATCTGCATTTTGAAATAGTTTCTACAAGAGAAGCCTTAATCAGAAGACACAGCAGTAGGGTTTTTTTCTCTTTCTTTAAGGCTCTCATGTTTGAGGCATATGTTGCAAAGGAGCTTGGACTACCTTGGAGCTCTGCTCTCCTTTGTGTACCAGTAAGTAACGTTCATGGTACTGTCAGAAGAGCCGTTTTCATCAACAAAAGTGCCTGCTTTGAAAGAAAAGTACTTTTAAATGAGAAGTGGTGGGCAGATAAGGAGAAAGTTTGTCTCTGGTTTCTTTCCCAAAAGACAAATAATCCAGTAATACTATGGGAGTTTCAGCCTGATTCTCGCAACACTAGGAAAAAAAAAAAAAAAGAAAAATTCTTCCCAAGACCATTAAAAGACTTTCTTAACTGATTAGAGAGCCATTTAGCTTCATTCTCTGCTCATGAAGAATGAATTCTGTTCAGGGTTGACTTCATGCAGCAGATTAGATTTATGGTGAAGCATACTGACATGAATGCAACCAATTACTTTGTTATTCAAATTTTACTGTTATAAAGAAAACAAACAAACACACAAAAAAAAGCTCCAAAAAAAACCCCAAAATGACAACGAAACAAAACAGAAAACTAGAAGCAAACAGTTAATAGAAATAACCTCAAGTTCTCAAGTTAACTTCCAGAGGTGCCTTTTCAGAGCTCAGGGTAAATATTTAAAAAAGAAAACCAAACAGAAAAAAACAGGAAGAGACTAAGAGTTACAAATTGTGGGTGGCTTTATTCCTAGATATAGGAACTTATTGGAAAACATAGAAGCATTTGAAGTTAATTAAAATCATTAATAACATAATTAATGTTATTTTGAATGTGTCTATCACTAAATATTAATTATCTTGTAGCCACTGGAACAACATAATGATAGCATCATTCTTACTGATTAGTGTAATGCTGTATTCCTTTGCTAGAATTTAAATGCTATCAAATGAAGATAAATGGGGTATCAGCCTATGTATTTACTTAACAAAAGCAAGTCTGTGTTGCTTGGTTTGAGAGGTCTCGAGAACAAAACCTCCTGGTGAAGAAGTTTACTTGCTGGCCCTGTGCTCATTAATTCAGTGTGGCAAATGGGCTGTGTTAAAGGAGGAAAGAAACAAAAACAGTAAAAGAAAGAAGCAACTCCTTAGGTCTGACTTAAAAAGTTCTAAGACACTCATAAGTCCTTGACAGAAGAGAAGGTAAAGAGATCCTCAAAATTAGAAATATCGGTATTAGGTTTTTTTCTGCATATGGTAGGACTTTCTTTTCTAACATTCCCTCTGCCCCAGGAGGGCATCAAATGTGTATGATAAAGTTGTATATTGCTTGCATCTAGATTCTTCATAGAGGATGTCAGAATTAGAGTAAACCACTGCACTCATGGTACCTGAGCAGCAAGAGTCTATTCCTAAAAATATGACAGCCAAGCTTTTAAATTACTTCTTAGGACCCAGCATGTTTCCACAGGACCATGCAGGATACCAGGAGTGCATTTACCTTTGTTCCTGGCCTTAGTTCATGTTTGAACTCAACTGTGGTACGTATTTGAGCCCTGTGCAGCCCAAGCTGTCTGGCAGTCAGCCTCATTATCTGTGACTGGCTGATTTCCCTGGGAGAAAGGGACCCTTCTGCTACAGATGGGAGACTAAAGCCTGCCTTATGTTTATATAGCTAAAGTAGACCTTTCCTTAAAGAATTCAAAACAGATATGAATTGCTTTCCCTTTAAAATACTGTATTAGTTTGAAAACAAACCAGTGGGAGATCATAAGTTAGGATTAAAATTTAATAGAAAAATTAAAAATAAGTGTAATAATACAAGGAAAAAGCACTGACAAAGTCAGATACAACCTGACTTCCTGTTAGGGTGGTGGTAGCAGTCCAAATGAAGTAGTTCAGTTGAAGTGGTGATCATGTGGAGGTCTGGTCTCCTCCTGAAGGTCCAGGGGTACCTCTTGTCCACTAGGAACCCAGTAGACAGGGTTAACATGGGCGGTTTGAGGCCAGGTTATATCCAGGCGGGAATGCTTGGCTCCTCCCTCCTGGGTGGAGCATCTCACAATAGGATGAGGTAAATCCATGAGCCATGTGGTGGGTTCTTGATGGCCCATTGTCTGTTATCAGGGGGAGTCATAGCAGGAGATAACAGCTAATGCCCCACAGCTGGTGGTAATAGAATACTTAAATACATCTCTGCTGTAACATAGGATAAATACTAAGCCTGTATCTGTGATCTAAAGGTAAAGAAAATAAATTTTCTTTTCAGTGATCATTTTACAATGAATGAGACAGGTTTGTGTGATGTCTTGTGTTTGAGAGCTACAGAATTAGATAAATACTGCTCATTTACTTATTTTGTCTATCAGGGTCTTTTTGAACCCAAGAACCTGTAGGTACTTCAGCTCTTCAGAAATATTTCACTTCACCTAAAGGTCCAGGTCCTCTTAGGTCTTGTTCAGTTTCTGATAGAAACCTATTTTGTATAGCTGCTGTAACTGGGGGTAGTGAGTGACTCATATTCGCCAGTTTTGTAAGGAACTGTAAGATCCAGTTCAGATTATCTTAGAAAGGGTGAAACTAGCAGAATTTGCACAAATTCTGCTGAAGAGAAACACAAATATCATTAGAGCCAAAAACCTGAATGCACTAGCCTTGGTCTATAATATGTAGATGTAGAACATGAGAGTTTGAAATTTTTGTAGGTATGTAAATAAGTAAACAAACTAATTTTAAGTAGAACTAGCATGAGTAAAATGTGTTTCTGTAGGAACAGGATTTATTACCCTTTCTGTTCATATATGTTGATCTAAGAGTTATTTATCAACTGGTTTGGAAATGTAAATTTCCTTCATGCTTTAATTTGTATTATGTTAACTCCTAGTGGTGTTTTTCCCTCCCTGTTTGTTCCCTGGGCTTGTCCCTCATTCCTCTCATTCTCTTATCCATATGACAGCACCAGTAGGTAGCAAAGTGACAAAAAGAACTGTTGCTCTTGAGCTTTATCTATGGCTCATGAGAAATATATTCATCACTCAGATGTTTTTTACCTTTTGTGACTTATGTACTCCCTTCTCTCCATGGGATGCATTTAGGATCCCGTTGGAAGCAATTAGATATGAAATATGAGTATATATTTATTAAATAGCCGCTGTTTTCATTGTTCCCTTAAGTGTGATTTATCAGCACTACAAACTCAGACTTGATGTAATGTATATCCTCTCATTGTTCAAACAAAAGAAAAATAAACATGTGCAGCAGGTACAGATTATATATGGCTGCCGAGCTCCTCTGTCAGTGGCAAGTTAATGAGTGAGGATGTGATAGTCTGATGGGAGGTGTTGCTATTTCGTGGGACTGGAGTAGTACCTCTCTCTCTTTCTCTCTTTTCCTTCCTTCCTCCCTCCCTCCCTCCCTCCCTCCCTCCCACTAACTTCCAGGGCAATATGCAGATCTGATAATCTGAAAAATTCCTATGGAGAGATTTCCACTCTGTATATCAAATGCCTGCTTTTACGATAACCTCTCTGCCAAACATAAGCTCAGCTTGCCAGTCACAGCTTCTGGGGGTGATGATGAGCACAGACTGGATCTGATAGTTTGTCTGGAGATGGAAGGAAATTTGATGTTTTCATGTGTATATGGAAAGTGGCACAATCCCTTGTTCTACACTGTGGGCTGGGAAACAGGGGTGAGGCATTACAAAAACTGCCTCAGATATAAAAGGAGAGAAAACAACATTGAAACAAATTCTAATATAATCAACTTTAACAGATACTATGTTCTTTTCTTAATGTGATTGAATAGGGGGGACTAGCTGGATCTCAGTGAAAAAGCATAAATATATTTATATCTGGTGATTACATTGCTCATATACCTAATAAAATGCTTATACATGGTTTGATATGGCCATCACAGTGCTACTAAGTATGTAAGTGTGTGCATAGTATTGATAGCTACACTATTTTGTTGATTTACATTTAGTAAAAATAAATTATAAAGGACTTTGTTTTACCACATCTACTTGTGCTGGTATCTCACCAAAGCTGAGGCATAGATGATTATCTATCATGTTGCTAAGAGCTCAGTATTGGAATCCAAAGGAAATCTCTCTGGAGAAGTTTTCAACATACACATAAATGATACTAAGAAGTTTATAACTACTGATGTGCCAGTACATGCTAACAATATAAATTATTCAATAATTAATATCCAGGAAAGAAAGCTATGGGCAGAGAACTGTAAAGAAAGGCAGATGTATCTTAGCTGCTTAATAAAAAAGACCATATATAGCGAAAGTAGGTATATAAAGTGATGTAATGGGGAAAGAAATTCCTTACTAGGCTGCACTGAGAGAATTAAGAGAGGATTAAAGGTATATAGCAACTCCTTTATGAGAAATAACTGAATGAACTACCATTCACTTTAAAAAGTGCTACTATACAGACCATTTTCTTAATCTGCAATAATAATTGCCAAAACTGTTTTTTAAATACAGCTAGATGGGCATCTCTCTTTGTTGCTTACCCCCTGTGCATCACTTTTCCAGGACACTGAGTTTTCTCTTGAAGAAAATAGATGTTCTGCTCTGAATCATTTTATCAAAGGGCTGGAAAAGACTGCAGAAAGTCATCATATGCAGTGTTTCCTAGGTAGTGGGAATTTAGCTTTATTCTGTGGAAAAAAAATCACATTCCCAGCTCATCATTTAAATCCTGACAGATTCAGATTGTCCTTTAACCCTTTGCTTATCATTAACTCAGGAGTTACTAGGTTTGTTCTGAAAAATTGGAGTCAGAATTGATCTGTTTGATCTACAAATCTCTGGCCTCATACTTTTTGCCACTCAAAAATTCCAAACCAACTGAATTTGCTGTTTTCTAGGGTTTTAAGAGTTTGCACATCCTTCAAGATTTTAACAGATAGTTGGTAATGGTTTAGAGATCTCGCAAAGTTGGCGTAGTGGAGGGACACTCCATGAAAAAGCATGTGCTGTTGCTAGCCTGGTGGCCTTGTTTTGATGACCCTTGCTGGCTCCTGGAGAGCCTGCGGACTGTGTGACCTCTCTGTGCTGCATTTCCAGGCTCAAATGTGGGTAAAGGTAAGTGAGTGGAGTGTTAAAAGGGGGAGGTCTCCCAGCAATGCAACACCCACTTCTCTGACATGTAAGCTGTAATCAAGCTGGGCAAGAAGGGGTGTTGATGTATAATATCATTGTGATTATTAATGGGGAAAAAAATAGTATTTTAGTGAGAGAATGATAAGGCCCCTTTCTTCCAGGTTACATGAGCAAAATATACTATGCAGGCCTCACTTTCCACAAGCTGAACCCGTTTTGACAGACAGGCTGGGAACTGAAACCAAATATGATTTTGGTAAGTGAATCCATCTGTTAGTTCTGAAGAAGGCAGATGCTGAAATGCCAAGCTGTAAGTGACTGCATGGATTTTTGGAATATGAGTTTCTGGTTCATTCCTTTGGATGCTGATGTTATTATGAGAAAGAAGAATGGGAGGAGTGAGGAGGAAAAGGTCACCCATTACAATCACATGGACACTTATTTAAGTTGCATAGCAAAGTTATAGTGGAAGTGAAGAAAATAATCTTGTACTCATATGTCAAGAGCAACAAAGAACTGCAGAAAAGGTGACCAGTAAATACTTTTCCTTCTGTGGCAGTCTGTTCTTAGAAATGTGTCTGCTTTTATATTTTTTAGAATCTTGCAGTAATATTTTTATACCTACTTGCATAACTCCTATGAATAAGTTTCCTGGTGGAAACATGAACTTCTGATTTTACATATTTATAAGGTGAACACTCTTCACCTGCGACAAGTTGGAAAAGGATTATTATTACATTACATCATTACCTGCAATATGGAGGTTTTTTTTAAGTTTAAACAATTTTTAAGTAAAATTGTAACATTGTTTTACTGTGTTTCAATGAAGGCATACTTTGAGTTACCATCAGTAGAAATAAACATTTACTATATAAAAAAATGACATAGAAAGATTTTTTTATAGTTCTGTAGGAAAAAAAGTGTTAAATGATTTTGTTTCTGTAGTAATTTTAACCATCTGGACCAGTACCCTGGGGGGTCTTAAGTGATACAGCACTTATTACAGTTGTTACTACTACAACTTTGACAATTCTCTTCTGAGTAAAGAATTCTAATACTGTAAAATACCCTGTCTGTAGTAACAGAGGTAGAATTCAAAATTTCAGCCACCATGTAGGAGGTTTGTTTAGATTTAAAAAGGCCTCTAAAATCATCAAGTCCAACTGTTAACTTAGCAGTACTGTGTTCACAACTAAATCATGTCCCCAGGTGCCATATCCACACATTTTTTGAAAACTTCCAGGGATAGTGTTTCTGCCACTTCACTGGGAAGCCAGATTCAAACAATGCCTGACCATCATTTCAGTGAAGAAATTTTTTCTAATATCCATTCTCAACCTTCTCTGGCACAGCTTGAGGCCATTTCCTCTCGTTCTATCACGTGTTACAGGGGAGAAGAGGCTGACCTCACACTGCTAAAACCTCCTTTCAGGCAGTTGGAGATACTGAGAAGGTCCCCCCGGTAACAGCATCTGCAGAAGCCCCTGTGGATAATGGTGCTGGATTTGACTAGAACTCCCTGTGAGACAGTCATGTTTGGATATGTCACTAAGCGAACTGTTAATCTGCTGACTGTGTGTTCTCCTGGTTTTGGGCATCATGGGATTTTAAGTCAGAATTCCATGCTGTACTCAGTCAACCCCCTTACAGAATTACATAACATACATCTTCTCTATATTTACATTTGTTGTAGAAGTGTCCACATTTATTACACAAATCCTTTTTCACCAGTTTTCAATGAAACGTTGATAAATATCAACCGTTTATACCACTCTTTAGTTCTTTGAAGATTAAGATCTGTCTAATTTTTTGCACTTTTTTTTCATGAACAGAAGTAGAATAGCTAAAATGAAGTACCTAGATCATATATCCCTTCAGCGCCACTGGCACAGAATTAATACTTCCCCTTTTCAAAGACTCTACACTAGCGCCAGTGTCTTCATGAAAAGATTGCCAAATTTATTTTCCAAAGACACTTGAATGCTAAGTTGCTCACAGTTGTTTTAGAAATAGAAGAGGAGGTGAAGCACTTCACATAAATTATTGCTGAGCTCTGCATATAAAGCATACAGATGTTTCATACTGCTGAAGAGTGATGGTATAAAAAGAAGGGCACAGGATGAGATTTAGCTTCTGTCTTTCATCAGTACTGCAGAATCTCAGACTATGAGGAATACTTAACACTCATAGCTAAAATAAAAATCACTAATAGTTAAAAATAAATCTAGACTTTGAGAAGTTGAGAAAATCCCACTACCCCTTGGAACTATGTTTTCTGACTCTCAGAGGGGCACAAATGTGGATCAAGAGGCAAGGAAAATAACAGCTAAGTCATCTTCCACACATACCACCCCCATCACAGTCAGTCAGAACCCCCTGACATGGAATAAACTTCTTCCTGCAGCTGCTCTGTTCTGCTTCCAGATCAGAACAACTTATGGATTCAAGCAATAAAGGCACAGAAATACAGACACATATGCAGGCTCACACAATACTGTGTGAATTTTGGTGGAACAAATGGAGCTAGAAAGTGAAAAGTGTTCTCATGGCCCTGTTACTGTGCTGTTGTATGCTTGGGTTTTGAGATGATACCTCAGTGTGCTTAATCCTATAACAAAAACAGCACTCATGACAAGACTGAAAATGTATTAAGTTGCAGAAGAGAAAAAAGAACCAAAGTAAGGGCATAATTTAACCAGGAATTTTAGTGAATGACTTGTTTTTTTTTTTTTCAAAACAAATATATTAGATACTTTTGAAGATCTTTTCATTGGAGAAAGGTAACTGTTAAAGCTTATTTTTTTAAACAATTCTAAGAAGTAAAAAGTCATTCTTATTTTCTATTCTGAAGTGGGAATGTGACAATTTTTTCCTACTTTTGAAAAAATTAAAAGGCATCAAAGTAAAAGAAAGAGATACAAATGGTGGGAGAATTTCAGTTTAGAGTAGGTGTTTTCAGGACAAAATTATCTGTCAAAAATAGGTGCTTCAGCCTCTGCTATCCTGCCCTTTCCTCCAGGCTGAGAATAGTGTGGCTGGCCTAGTCAGGACCCTGCTTTGTTCACAGCAGTAGCTGGAGTGGGTGAACTCTCACATTTTATTGTGTTGGTTTAAGGTGCTACAATAGGTCTCAGAATCGTGCAAAAGAGGGGAAAATCAGTGTGAGGTACATGTAGCTGTGCTTTGGTTTAGCATTTAGCATAATCCCATAAATCCAGGAATTGGAATTTTCCCTTACACTTGTAAAAAATGGTGGAAGGAATTTTAGGATAAGTTTTAAAGCCTACATAACAGAAAAAAAAGATGTCCTTGTACTTGAGGTTTTGTGCATGCACAGGCAGTGTCTTGACTGACAGGCATATCACTTTTCTGAACATGAAAATACATAAAAATCCTTCTTTTGATGAGCAAAGTAGTCACATTCCCTTTTTACTATATTGGAAAAATTGAGGAAGATGGATTCTGCAGATTTGTTTTTATTTTTGTTAAATCACTGAGCATTTTTGGCTCCTAATTAATATTTCTCAAGAGAGATTTAATAGGAAGTAGATATGCACACACACAGTCCACTTAAAATCCCAATTTTATACTGAGCAGCAGATTTAACTGATAATTTTCAACTGTCCCTGCTGGTTTTTTCATTAGAAGGATGTCACCCAGGGTGACATTGTCACCCTTGCACCATGGCTTTAGAACCGATTCAAAGGATGCCATCTGCTTCTTCAGGACTATTACTCTGTGCAGTACCTCCAGTTTTCCTTGGAGGCTGCTCTAAGTCTGCCTCGTGTATCTTACATAATCAGATGTTTTCGAAGACAGGATGGATATGGCTACAGATGGCAAGAACTGCACCTCTATGAGAGAATTCCCTGTGCTTTTCCAGACCTAGTGGTTAAATGTGTGCTATAGTATACAAGTTAGCATGCTACTGTAAATATAAATATACAGCAGATGGGAAAAGAGGGAAAACCATTTTGGGTAATAAGTTTATATAATTTGGAAATGTAAAGAGCACATCTGGTACAGATGAACAGCAATCAGGAAGTTATGACGGGGAAAAAGGGAGAGAACGCTACAATAAATTGTGTTAAATGAGTTTTTCAAAGAACCAAAGTTATGGCCCTCTGAGCCTGGGGAAGTGGTTTGTTCAAAGCACAAGGGAGGATGGAATGAGCCCAAGCCAAAGAATCTACTTGGAGCAAGATCCTGCCTAGTGAACGTAATGAAAAGGTCATTCATGAACCACTACATTCCAAATGCAGATGGATTTGTGGGTTACAATATCTGGAAGCCTCCAAAACAACCTAAATGAAATACAGCTTATTTTTGGAGAAAGGAACTGACAAAGGAGGGGGTGGGTATATATATATGTTGTGAGAATGTTATGCAAAATCTTTCCCACCATCAGGACACATATTTCCATGTATTTTGATAATTTTCTTTGAAATACTCTGGTTTATTGTTAATTGAAAAGTCTGTTTGCTTCTCTTAGATATGCATTTTATGGATTTCTTATTGGATATTTCATGCTTTTGGAGTATAAAAGAGGAAGGCGAAGTTTCCTGACATTAGTGGCCAAGCAAAGCAAAAAATTCAAGGCAAAACTATTGTAATGCTGACTGCAACTACCAAACGTAAGGCTTAGCTTAGATGATTGCCCCAAAGGTTTGCAGAATAACAACAACATAACTTTGTGGCCACCTTCTTTTTCAGACAAAATCCAGCCTCTTCTATTACAGTTACTTAATTAGTTGGCCTGTACATTTAATTGAACAAGATGAACGTAAGCAGCTGGATTAGTGTCTGCAATTCAAATATCAGAGCTCAAAGGTAAATTTGATGACCATTGATGGCAAACATATAAGAAAATATTATTCTTTCAGAATACCTTTTGATTTTAGAGTATCAAAAATAATACAAACAGCAGATATCCAATAGCAAATAGCCATCTTTTGAAGGAAAGAAAACTGAAATAGGACCTTAGGCCATTACTTCAAAGTGTCAAAGCAAACATTTTAAATGATGGTGATAACACACAATAAGAAAAAGGTATTCACTCAAAAAATACCTATTTATGTGGTATGACGCTCTGGGGAAAGAAGCAGGTGGTCGTAAAAAGAAGTGCATTGTAGTGTATAAGCAGAAGATGGCTGAATTAAGGCTGAAAGACATTCAAATTCTGGCATTTCATGTATTATGGGCCCCTGATTTTATGACCATAACATTTAATAGTGGGATTTTTCTAGTAAAAAAGCAAATGAAGCCCTTCTATTCCATCCTCCCCTAGTTCCCATTGAAATGCTACCCAGTGCATATAGATCTGAAGCAGAGAAATGCGAAAGAGCAAAGCCACAGCTGGAAGGAGAGGGAAACAGATGGTTTTTCCCCACTTAGGAAAATTGTCCCAATTAAAAGAAAGTATTCACCACAAATAGGGCTTAGAAGTTGAAATGTCACATTTTTCATAGCCTGAAAGTTAAATGCATGATTCCTATTCAATTGAAACAGGCTTCTATATAATTTTGAAGTGTTTCATTTTATTTCACATCATTTTAGTCTCTCAATCACAGTGGCTTGGATTTTCAAATGAGAGCTTGTTACATACCATAAACCCAAGATTTTCAATTTTGAAAAGGTCAGTGTGGGCATCTACCATTTTGAAGCTTTTTTCCCCAAACTTGTTGCTTTGTGAGGCCCCTCTGAAAGCAAGTCCTGTTCCCCTGAAAGATATTCAATCTCACAAATTTGCCTTTGTTAAGAAAACAAAACAGTAATGTCCAACTAGGTCCTTCACATTCCTGACATGGACCTCTCCTGTATCTGCTGCTATGCCCTATTATGCGCTTTGTGGTTTTCTCATCTCCAAGACCCATTCTTGTGTGGATTTCAAAGCTAGTGCTGAGAGCACAGCACTGCTGAGGGGCTGAATAGTTACAAAGGCTCTGCTTTTTCTAAGCCTGAGCTCTTCAGTCCCCAATTCCTCCAGCAACCTCCCTCTCTTTACCTTTTCTTCACCTTCCAGTCCATGTAAAGTATCACAGCTCTCATCATCTAATTGCATTACTGCTTTTTTCCTTCTCTCTTCATGGGATTCAGGGGTAGAAAGAAATAACAAGGAGAAAAAGTCTTTTTACTTTCAAATTCAGCACCTTACATTGTAATAGCATCTAATAACATGGAAGTGTAATTCCAGGGGAAGTGTTGTTTGCCCCTGAAAAAGGCTCATTTTCTTTCTCATCTTGGGTAGTTCTTCATGCTGTCTGCAGTAGATACAAAGCTGACCAAACATGCTTACAGCACATAAAAACTTGAGAGACTCTGCCACCAATTTATTAACAAATGCATACTGAGCTAGAGACTCTCTGTTGAACCTTTATTATAGGTTTCCTGGCAAAATTTCTGCTGCAATCATGTCAGCACCCCTGTCCACATCTCAATGTCAAGTTTTGAGCTCTTTCAGAAAGGCAGTTTCTTTTGTAATTTTTTGTCAGACTCCAAGGACCTGTAATTTACAGGTAATATGTAAACCAAAGACCTAAAATGTTATGAAGTGGATTTATGAAAAACTAGTCTTAACTTCTGTACTTTTTTTGTGAATGAATAAATGCAAGTCAACTCACATAACACGTGGGCACCTCATCTTTCAGTGCACTTATTAACTTCAATATAGCACTGATGTTAACACCAATTTACTGACTGTGAAAGGAGAGATTTACCTTGCTACATATATCATGTATATGCTTTCCAACTGGGATTTTGAAATAATTTTTCTTTCAAGATCCTTCTGTAAACTGAATGACATCCCATTATCACTGCGCTACAAATTTCCGTACACCGTTTCCCACAGAGCAGCTTTAACAACTGGAACATTTTCAGACATGTAACTGCCATCATTTGTTGTCTAGCAAATTGACAGAAGGCGTTTCCTCTGTCAGAGGTGCAGGTGTGGGCTGGAGACAGTTTCAGAGACACTATTGCTGACCAAGTGTTTTGGTCCTGTGTCGGAGCTTGACTGCCCTCAGCAATGTTCTTTCCGTCTCCGTCACTCTGTACATTCGTGTGGGTAAGGCAGACCAGGAGGCAACTGAGATAAGCTGAGAGAGATAACATGCTGTTATATCTGCCTTCCCTAAGTTCTCTTCTTTTGACTGTTTTAGTAAGATATTATAACTTGGTGTTATTTTCTCTCATCCTTTTATACTCCCCTTTTCATGAATATTTTATCATTCATTTCTATTTAGGCTGTGAGAGAAGGTGAAAGAGGTGATTTCTACCTGTCAGTCCACATAAAAT
This sequence comes from Pardalotus punctatus, assembly GCA_013400915.1. Taxonomy (NCBI): domain Eukaryota; kingdom Metazoa; phylum Chordata; class Aves; order Passeriformes; family Pardalotidae; genus Pardalotus; species Pardalotus punctatus. The sequence continues at coordinate 373,810 of VZTX01027592.1, forward strand.
ACAGCTTGGAAGTGGAGGGTAGAACCCGTTGGTGGTTACTGAGGGCTCTGCTGTTGACAGAACATGCCATTCAGGGCTCCCTGCTGCTGTTACTCACAGCATCCTAGGGGTCTACCCCCTGAACCCACATGTGCTCAGAGACAGCTTTTCATGGGCTGACAGAAGAGTGGCACCAGTTCATATTACTTTGTTATTAAAGCACTGAGGCATTTGGGTGCTATGTGGAAAAGCAGGTCGCTTGTTTTGACAGGACAGAGAACAATATGAAGATAGACTGTGAAGAATGACATAAAAATCATTACTCACCTTTATCGTAACTGAAAGCTTGGTAACTGTTCCATCAGTCACCAGTATCTTACATGCCTGCCTCCCTGAGATGAAGGGGCTGATTCAGATTTTGCTTTTATGAAATATCCAGTCATCCAGAGACTTACTCTTCTTTTATATTGGAGTAAGAAAATCACAGCTCATGCTTTCTGCATATACTTCTCTTTGCATACTTCTTGATGCTGCTGAACTCCTGCTCTGTTCATTCATCTTTGCAAAAGCGTCCTTAACTGCAATTGATTTCACATTTGTTACCGAATTTGGTTTGCTAAGCCAGCAGCAAGCAAAGTTGGAACAAGTTGTCAGGTACTGAGTCAGCATTACCACCCTAACACAGAAGTAAGTAAGATATAAGATACCTGAAATCAGTGAGCTAAAGAAACGAAAAGTGGTTAAATCAACCTTATCTGTTACTTCACATGCACTTCACAGACTGCACTTTGTCAATAAAAGGAGCATTCACAACATGCTGTAAATGTGCAAAGTACTTTATAAAGACACCTCCCTTAAAAAGACTCATGCTCCAAATAGTTTGATACACAGGGAAAAAATTTTTGGTGGAAATTATAACATAGAGATGATGTGAATATAAACACCTGAGGCATTGGTCCCAAGATTTTAAGAGGTTTGCAACTGCTTGCTTCACATATGCATGCCTGAATTTAACTTACAGCTTTGATATTTTAATTTGATCATCACATGTATAATTAAAAAGACAAAAATTAAGAAAAGAAGCATAAACCCACACAGGAGCCTAAGTCTTGATGGTGCTCCTGCCTTCATCCAAGTAAACAGTGTATTAGTACAAGGCAGCAGATGTCATCAGTGCAGCTCAGATTTAGTATAAGTAACAGTGTAAGGTCAAACCTGTTATAATAAAAAAAATTAACTTCTTCCATTATTATACACTGATCCTTCTTTCTAAGAAGAGCGTGCTTTTGCAGAGGAATAAACAACTGATATTTTCAAAATGAGTCCTCAGAATTTCTCAGGGAGTGATTTATTCATAACCACTCTGGGCATTTTCACCTCACCATTCAAAGTAGTTTTCAATTTGATGGTTTGCCGTTTGCCTCTGCCTCCATGAAACATAGGTACCTATTAAACTAACTCCTCAGAACAAGGTTTTTATACAACAATACCTGTATTTTCTCCTAGAACAGTAACCTGGGTCTTTCCACAGGTCGTTATCAAATCCCTGTAGTTTAGTAACTATTTTTTACAATAAAAGTGGGGTTTTTTCTTCTAGCAGAAGTATTACAGCATATTCTCTTGTGAGTATAAGATTAGTGAAGCCCTCACTCCTGATCCCAAGTGAATCCCAGCTACTTCTACTTAGCTCCCAGCTACTGGATGATGCCCTTCCTGATTCACAGTGAACTCACCCCAGTAAATATTTTACTGATGAGACACACTGATCTTTTCTCCCTTGACCTATTCAGGACAGTGATAGTGACACTGGCTGAATCAGTCCAAATGTGATTTGTACCCCACTTCTTCGCACTCCATGTGCAAATAAATCACACTTCCATTTTAATCAGGTAGCAATTCTGTACAGTTTATGCCAACCTAAATGCAGCATGGAAGGCATGTATGGAAGGGCTTCCTCTAAAGCTAATGCAGGCTTTTGAATAAAATATATTTCCATGTGTTATTTTAATCTCATCACTGAAGGTTTTTTGCTTTCTTGCCTTTCACATTTCTCTCTCCTTAAAAGTGATTCCCAATCATGCTTATTAAAATGTGAGGAGGAAGCTTTGATGGAAAGGAAGAGATGACCTTTCACTTATTCATCTTAAAAAAAAAAATCTGTTAGAAGTAAATTTTCAGACTTAAGCTGAGGAGGAGAGGAAAAATAGAATAAAAAATTATCCAAGAGAGAAAGAAAATTGAACTGATATTTTGGGGAAGTAAGTTAAAAAGATAGGTAAACCCACAGGGAGAACTCACCCCTCACCCAGACAATTTTTTAGGGATATAGAGTCAACTTACTATTTCATAGGACCTGTTTTCTTACCATATGTTGCATATAAAAAAAAAGTTTTCCACCTACTATTTTGCTTTAAGAGTGGGCCAGTCATTGCTTTTGGTTTCAGTGTATTGGTTTCAACCACTTTTATCTACTGCAATCTGAGTGTTTTCTCTGATATGACAGGTGGGGAGCCAGCCTTTCATCTCCATCCTCATAGGGGTGTGGAAGTGATTCGGTTCTTGCAAAGGGCCTCTTGAACTGCACTGCAATCTGTGGTTAAGGGCTTCTGTGTTAACACTGAGCCCATGAAACGCTAGTGGGGCTGTGGACTTCAGAAGCACTTAAATTTTGAAGTGAGAATTGTAAAAACATGTTCTATTCTCATGGATTTTATTTTTTTTTCTTTTTTTCTTCCCCATGAATAATCCAGAATAACACTATAGCCAGGAAAGTGTATGGAAAAATATATTCGTCACAGCCCTTAATGTTCACTGCGTAACTAAAGGCACAGGCTTGCAAACCAGCTAAATTTTGCTGGTACATGGCAGCAGGAACAGTATTTAGTACAGCCTCATTTGATTGATGATCTAATTTCGGTTTTAATTGCTCTCCAATCAATTAGAAAGATAGGAGAAATATAAAGGCTGCTGTGAAAAAATGTTGCCTCTTTCCTTAGTTTTACTAAAGCAACAGTCCTGTGGGTCAGAGTATTTGCCAGAGATTCCTCATCTTTACATTGTGGTCCAGTGAATACTTGCAGTGGTCACTGTTCATCTAGCACCATCAGAACAAGAACAGTTATTTTAATTTATAACAGCCTGGGACTTGGTCTAATCAAAATAAGAAACCTCCTGAATCGGGTAACTGGTTCAATCAATGAAGTTTTTCATAGTTCCCAACTTATAAATAGCTTGCATTTGACTTCTAACAAAAGTTACTTAGAGAATATTTTTTTCCCTTCAATTTGAAGTGCTGCCCCACCAATAAACAACATCTTGGGATACTTGATTTCCAAAAGCTTAGCTTTATCTGAGAAGCACACATTTTTTTCCCCTCTTCTTTCAACATGGAACAGTTCCTTGGGGAAAAAAAAGTGCAGTCCTTTTTGAGGTTCATTGTGGATTTCATTTTGTAGGATTTTATACTAGTAAAATAATTCAGCTTGACAAATATATGTCTTCCTCCTGGGTTGGTCATTTGAGATGGCAATTGCACTGGGAAAATTAACCTGAATTATTTAGTGGTAAAAAATTAGCTTGGATCTTCTCTAAACCTTCTCCTCTCATTCTGATGTTTATGTATAGAAGACAAACCATGGTGTTAAATAAATTTGTTAAAAACACCCAAACAACAGACTAGTTTTTATGATAACTACTGGCCTCTACTGATGACACTGAAAAGTGCTGAGTTGTGCTACACAGTTCTTAAATCTATCATTACTGAAGGCTGATCTACTTTGCATTAATACGTAAGGGCTGCCTCTTTTACATGGTACGTTTTCAATCCATTGCTACTGAAACAATGTCCTTTTTGTCTGATCACTGTGGGTTTCAAGTACTCCTTGGAAATGAAGTGGCTGAAGAATGCAGTTCCTTTTTTCCCTGTTGGTGGGCCATTCTACATATGATATTGATTTTTATTAATTTGCTCACTGCTCAATGATCATTGAAAATGAAAAAAAGAAGAATCAGGTGGGATATCAACCTGGCTGTTCATTTACCCATGATGGGGCATTTGCCAGCCCCTCTGAGTCCTCTGCATCCAATTCTGTACTGGTGCTTTACATTTCATGTCCTTGCTCATCCTGGGAGATAGAATTGCCCACTGGCTCTGAATATTAGACCTGAGGCATTTATTCCTGGGTTGCATACATGTGAAAATGCCTGAGAATTTGGTGACATTTTGTGCTGCCCAGTGTGGGCAGACATAAGCAGACTGCCCTTCCCCAAGAGGTTAGCAGATAATACAGGAGAGATGTCTGAGATTACTGACCCCTCTGCTAAACACCTTCTGATTTAGAGAAAGAATATGGTCTTCAGACAGAAAAACTTCTGACCCCAAAGGGCTAAATACTCCTGAGGATTCAGTGTTGTGAAAATAGATTCAGTGTTCAGAAATCTATTGGCTTTGTAGTGCCAAATCTGTGGATTAAACAAAAAACTGGAGTAAGAGAAAACCATGGGCCAGTCTCCTACCAATGGAACCCCGTTGTCAAAAAAAAAGTTAAAATAAATTAGCAAAGAGAAAACTCTGAGAAGCCTCTAAAATCTGCTCTGGATTTTTTCTGTGCTTAGAGGACAAAGGGCTAGAGCCTGCACTTTTGAGCTCTGAAGCAAGGAGCATGAGGCACCCACAACCAGTTGGAGAGAATAGAAAATTTCTATTTTTCTTTCATCAAGAAATAATGAAAAAAAATGTCAACATGATTTAATGAAAAACTCCTGGCAGAAAAAATTCTCACACTCCAGTAATCTCAGCATTCAACAAATGCTTGCAAAATGTAGTTTTTCTGCCTTCAGCAAACATGAGGGTGGGTGATATCTAAGTATCTGATGGGATAATTTGCAGAGGCATAATCTTGCTGTGTGGTTATGGTTGCATGCACACTACATTTGTTTTGCTTGCACTGAATGCTGAAGGCTGGATGGCTCCAGAGGTAAAGCACGTCTAGTCTCCCAAGAAACTGAAAGCTGAGTAGGCCATTGGTGTTTCATTGGTTTTGTGTAATCAGCCCCGGCAGATTTCTGAGGCACATTAATAATCAGAAAAATGCTGAGCCTCTAGTTATGTTGACAGAGATGCAATTTGTTCCAGCCAAATTCCAGCTTGCACAAGCTTTCTGGTGTTGAATGTTTGTCCTTCGTTGCAGACAAAAGGCATCTCTTCTTCAGCTCTTAAGTCACAGTAGTAGCTATGTGTGGGATCTCCTGTTAAACCCTGTTTCAAAGAGAAGCACGACAGAGAGCAAATAAACCATGGGTAGCTTTGTAACTTGCTTTCCCCAAACTGCCCAGGCACCCAGGAGGTTCAAGCACGTACCTAATAATAGAACTGGTCCTGATCTTTGAACTCCAAACTGTGAGAGCCTACTTGCTATGCTAAAAGAAAATAACTTTTGAAGAAAAGAAGGGAATGAGGATCACAGAAACATCTTTACAAGTGAAGAATGTCTCCTATACCCACTTCTCACAACTTTCCTCTCAGAATTCTGCAGGTCTGAACTTACACAAGGATTAATTCTATATTTTTTATGGAAAAATTTAATCTGACTTACTTGTCTTGCAACAGGTAAGGTAAAACTTGAGGTAGAACTGAAATTCAGCCAAACAATGTGTAATGAGTGGTGGGATCAGCTGTTGTAAGAACAGTGATTGAGATAAAAGCAACTTCATCAGGAAGTCATGTGGGACTGGAAAATAAAAGGGAGGCACAAACCATCGTCTTAAATTAGTACAGCTGTGGTATGATAGTATAGAGTGAGGAAAAAGATATTAGGAAGAGCGAGGGGTTGATAAAAGACCAAATGTTTTTGCTTTCTGTGCTCACCTGTAACATACCATAATTAAGTATTTTTCTTATAATATGAACCTCAAACCTAGAGCTGGCCAGCATTTTCTGTCTTTGAAGCCAATCACTGGGATTTTGCATGGCAAATAACAGCTAAGAATTTCCTCTGTAGGTGACCCTGAGGCATGCTCTCCCTTTAGCAACAGCAATGCTACCTACAGCTTCCAAGCTGGCATCTTCCTTCCAGCTCTGTCCTCAAAACTGCATTTTCTCACAAGGACATGGGGCACTGTTAGAGAAAAATAATTATCATGTCCTTGTTGGCTAATAGCTAAATTAAGCATGCTTGTGCTGTGTCTGAGAAAATGGCTTAGTTATAAGCTGTTGCTCTCTGGGGAGGAGACATACTGTTTCTTAATGTTTTTAAAGCCCTACATGAATTTATGGTGCAGTGCTAATTATGGCTAATCAGTGTATCCTCTTAGTTTGGAGGCATTCACTGAATGATATTACAGACTCATGATGATAAGCTCCATGGCAATGAATCATAAATTTAATTGGCTGGCTGGGCCACCTCTGGAATCCATTGATACTTAAAAATCCTTCAAATGTGACAGTAAAACAAATGCTGGGAGATTCTAAACCTCCCCTAGTCTCCCATGGAGTCTCTGAAGCCCTCCCTGATTTTGTATTCTGTTTATGTTAACTTGCTATCCATGTCTCTTATTTCCTCCTTGCAGCCATGGCAAAGTCCTAACTTGGCTTTCATCCCTTCCCTCAGGAAAACTCATGACTGCATGTCCATCTGAAAACGGGAGAGCTTGAAGCCAGCCCTTTCTGCAGTGCTCCCCTCACTTCTCGCAAGTGGTTTTAACAGCTGAGAGCATCCCAGGGTGTTCTGGGTCTGCTGCTTGCCCTTCTCCTGTGCTGTCTGATGCTTATTAGGAACGCAGCCTCCTTTCTCCAACAACTTGGTATTCAAAGCCTGTGCAGCCTGGCTAGGAAACAGCAAGACCTATAGTGCTAGGAGAACTTTCCTAGGCTGACCAGGTGAGCCATTTGATCTCTTCTGTCAGTTCAGTGATCCTGAAGTAGGCAGATAGTGAGGAGAGGCCATGAGGTGGTAGACAAGGAACCTTGTGGCTGAACACCCCAGGTCTTATTTGTTCAGTTAATGCCTTCACAGGAAATCCTCCTCTGATTTCAGCAGAAAAAGAGCCATAATGAAGACTGAATAAAGAGTGATTAATCTCTTCAGAACATGGCCCAGTTCTCAATTCCACTTGGCCTATGATTGTTATTGTTTTCAGAAACTCTAGATCCCATTTCTTTATATGTACAGCTAAGGAGTGTACAGTAAACATGACTTGTTGAGTCTTCTGGTGCTGGGTATGTCCTGAAGGCCAGAAGCAATGACTGGTTTGTGCCTTCTTTTGTGATTTTGCATTATTCACACTGGATGACTGAGCATGAAGGCCCTAACTGAAGAAAATGAGGAATGATCCAGGCACCATCTCTTTTGATCTGGTAGGCAACTAATCTGCTCTCACATGAGCATCCTGAAAGAAAATGAAATTTCTGATCAGCAAGCACAGAAAATAGGAGTTATTTTTGAGTCTAGAGAAGGAATTGCTGCCCACATTTATCAGCCCTGGGGCTGAGGAGGAAGCAGAATTTAGACCTACTGAGAAGTAACAGTACAGCGCTAATCGATGATAAAACCAGCCTGTGTTGTATACTTGCTACCTCAGTCTACAATAAGAGAAGCTTTGTTTTCAGAGACACCAAATACTATTTTGCTGGAGAAGAAGCACAATATAAAAGCAACCCTCCTGCCTCAGTTCTGCATTTGTAGAACAGAATTTTTATTTTGTGTGCTAGTTGCAGTAATCTAATTGAAATTTTAATTATAAATAAAATTTATAGAGAAGCATAAACTTAAACTGAAATTGTTTTTCAAAATCTGCATATGAGCCACTAGTGTGGAAGCAGTAGTTTCAGAACTAATAATGTTGTAAGGAAACAAATAATTCTGAGGACGAAGAGAAATATAAAAGAACAAATCCAAAATAAAAAAATAAAACCCCAACCAGCCAACCAAAAACTAGAAAAAAAAACCCAAAACCAAGAAAGGGAACACATAACAATCTGATTTCCACAGTTCATGGTAATGATCTTATTACTATTTTTATATCCACTTACAACCAACATTTGTATAGAGAATTTAAGTTCTTTCCTTAGGAGCATCTGAAATCAAATTTTTACTGAGCTTTCTCTAGGTGCCATCTGCTTTGGAGATAAGACCCGTTCTATTCCTTCTGTATTGTAATCCCAGCCTAATACAGTATTTCACCTAAAGCTGCAGCCACAAAGCATAGCAGTGTTTGCTGACTTTAGAAAGGGATTTTTCAATTTTTTCAGTCCTACCTTTCTCCTGACCTCACTGCTAGGCAATCACAGCACTGTAAAAGAAGATTTCTGCTTTTCCACAATACCAAGATTTACTTCTGTGCCTTCTTTGTTAAGGCTTTAGGTGCTCATTTCACAGCAGCTGATGAGGATCAAGTACAGAATCAACAATTTCTTCCTCCTTGGTCCCTGGTGATGATCATCTGTTCATATTTTCTGGATATGACCTTGTTTTGCTTCACTGAAATGTAATGGAAAATCTTGTAGGCCATTCCTAAACTATCAAACACCTACACCAAATGTCTTCAGGTCTTATTTCTGGAGCATTCAAAGGTGGATGGGGGCAGGCTAAAAATAAAACACTGAAAAAGATGCAAAGAGCACAGGGAAATGAGGGGAGGGGATTGCAAGCTGCAATACTTGACTTCCATAAATTCTGCACTGGAAAGCTGCTGTTGAGCTATATACTGGTTTTGCCTGTGCCACATAGTTCCTCTGTGTTTTGGTCAAGGCTCTTAATGCAAATCTTCCACAGGTCATTACTGTTTTGTCCTTTTACCAAGTGTTCAATTGACATAAAAGCATCCTGCACAGTCCCCGAAACTTGCAGTTTCTGTTTTATATGATATCAAGAGCAGAGAATTTTTTTTTTCCTCCTATAGGGGCATTTCCTGTGGTCATCACCTCAAAAAGTCCTTGCCAGGTGATTAAGTGAGGAGGGATACACTCATAGTAATCATGTTGTTGCCTTCTCTTTTCATGCCACAGGAGGCAGATATGTAGTTTTATCCAAAAAGAAACCATAACGCGGGGACAATCTGTTAGGAGAAGTTTATATTGGCAGCCCCTAAGGATGCATCCCTGTAATCTGGAAATCACATCATCAAGACTACAGTTCAGAAATACCAGCTGGTTATCTAAACACTTGCAGAAGATTCGTGCCATGCAGATGAGCGAATCATTGGCATTTTGAATGAAGTGCTGCGCTGCTATACTGGATAATATCCACACCGGATAAGTGGAGGGCAACTATGTTGCTGTTACTTTTCCTCCTGTGAATTGCAAACCAGATGCAGCCAACTCCTGTATTAATTATGGGGAAGATAAAGGAAAGAGGCAAAACGTGCTATCACAGTTGTGCCAATAGGCACAAATAACTCTTGCTAGCTAGCAGGCAGCACTTTGTACTACAAATAACATATTTAGTTTCTTATAGAATTTTTATAAAATACTTAATTTAATAGGGTGGGGAAACTTTAAAGCTACCTAGTATTTCAGGTAGACAAGGTCATATAGGCAATATTGAGAATAACGGGCCCTAAACATTTTTTCTTTTGTTTTTGGGATTACTTCTCACTCAGTTTGTTGTTATGTGACCTGGCCAAAGTGCGGAATATAGAGTAAGTCCTAAGACATCTTCTATCATTCTGAAGTGTCTTCTTACTATATGTCCGTAAAAGAAACTGCTCTTCTGCTCCTACTTTGCTCTTAGTCTTGGAATGCTTGACACTGAACCATGTGATTAATAACTTCATCATTAACACTGATGTACTTAGGCAGCATATTCCTTCTGCTTATGGATAGTGAGCCCACTGAATATGCAGAAATATTTAGAAACTGGAATGTACATGTGCAAATCTGAGGCCGGTAAACATAGTCAATTTGTAAAAAGTATAATTCTGTGCAATTTTGAGATTTGATTCATGATATGCTATCAGTTTTCTATATTTAGATTTGAAATATTAAGAGGCATCTTTCTGAGATTATCTGCAAGAAAACAGTAACTAACCTCATTAGCAACACAAGGGTCTATTTAAAAAGAAAATACACCAACCATGCACTTGGAGAGACTCTGCCTTTATCACCTTATCCCCTTTTCAGAATTCTTTCCTCACTCATGCTTTCACAGCATTATTGCAATGTTACTACATTTAGATTGTTCAAAACATGGTGGAGAGCTGTTTACAGTAAATCTCAAGAAAATGCTCTTCCAGCTTTCACAATACAGGGAATCCTTCCTGGATCCACTGTGTTAAGTGCTGTTAGAGCAGGTAGAGATTGTGCACTTATTTCTAAAAGAATGTAGACATTCATAAACACCCTCAAAATCTGAATCGCTATTTAGTACCAAAAAACATCACTGAAAACATCATTACAATGGTTATTGTCTCTGAGTTTTTTGCTTGTTTTTAATTTGGCAGTGCTTGTGAGAACTTTAAAAATGTTTTGATATGCATTGCCTTTGAATTATTCATTTTAATTAGTCACTGTTCTCCCTAAGTAGCAGATCATGTGATATTTCTGTTCTCTGATTGTATGGTTAATATAGGAAGGAGAATGATGACAAATAATCGTTATGAATACTATTGACTTGACTGAAAATGCTAAATATTTGATTAAAATTTTAATGTTTATTTCAAAACAAAACCATTGAAATTCTTGTCACTGTCACCACAAATTTCCATCCGTGTTTAGTGATTCGCATCTGTGTTTAGTGTGGTTTGATCTGTAGTGTATAGGATAACATGAAAGAGATAAATGTGTCATGTGCCTCTAACGTGAAATTATGGATTAACAAAAACTCATGTAGAATTCATCCTGAATCAAAAGCTTCATAGCATTTCCACCAATACCCAGCAGTTAATTTTTAATGCCCTCTATGACTGCTGGTATGACTGTAACTCACTGCAAACCAATCTTGTGTTTCACTTTTGCTATCATCATGATGCTAGCCTGTGAAAATATTTACAAGGCTTTTCACATTTCCTTAATACTCGGCTGTACCATCATTATGTTCAATTTTGAAATTATTTGGATGATAAAATATCATCTGATTTTTTCCACTTCCACACAAGCCTCTTTATTTTGTACTTCCAGCACTAAGGGCAGTAGCTCTCAATAGAGCAAGGCTTCACGTTACAGTTCGTTCTCAGAACCTCACATCTGTGATGGTAGACATGCTTGTACATTTGCATACTTGTCACATCTGCATATACATGTATCTTGAGAAACATTTCAAGACTCTCTTGGGGATACTTTTCACTTTCTATTTTTTTCAAGACTTATTTTCATTCTGATGTAAGCATGGAAAAGTACCAGTGCACAGGACTCAAGCAGCTCTGTGTGTAGTCTTCGTAAAAAAATGTGTATTACAAGCATGAACTTGAATTCCAGGTTAAAAAGTGCATAGGATTAAATTCTGGTGGAGCTGAGCTAGGGAATTTTTTCTGTGGATGGTTCAGGCTAATTCCCACTGATGCAGATTATTTTGTATTTTAATGTTAGAGAAAAATCAAAGCAGTATAAAGGATAACCAGGTACCAATTTTATTGATATCTGGAATTGTCAATTACAGACCCGTCTTTAAAGCTATTTAAACAAATAATATTAATTTCCAGAAAAGACAGAGAGGAAGACTCTGTTCACCAAAGCTCTATATGTCTGAAAATATCTCAACTCAGTCCCATAACAGATTCCTTGGACCTCTCTTTCCTTGCTTTGCAGACTTTAATCAGTTAGTGAACACATTCCTACTAAGAGAACCTTGGAGGGAACCAGAAAACAATGTTCAGAGCTATCTGATTTCAGATTTTTATTTTGTGGGGACATGAAACGTGGTCACAGGCAAAATCTGCTAATGCAGAAAAGTTCAGCTTTTCCACCTGGGCTGAGAGGAGTTTGTATCCTCCTGTTTCATTGCTGCAGCAAATGACCAGGCTAACACCTTTAGTTTTAAAGGAGCACTGAGACTCAGCAGTGAAATGACCAGTGAGGAAAGGCCTTTCCTGCAGCCATTCATCCTTCTTTAACTCGTACATTGTGCAACAGCAGGACCCCAATTCAAAGCCGAAGGTTATTCCTTCCAAATGGACCTTTGGCAAGTGCAGAGGCTGGACTTCTGTGGCTTCTGACCTTTCAAAGGAATGCCTGGGGAAGATGAAGAGAGCAGGATTATGTAGTTTCTTACCAGATGAATTTGTTATCATTGTGGACTCAGCTAGAGCACACAGAGTGCTCTTATTTGAATGTAACCTTGGAGTTCCTAGGAATACAGTTTATGTGGGAACTGGACAAATATCTAGGGGAGTCCTGGACTCAGATCAGCAGGCTAGATTTCAGGTGATCTATGTTTTGAAATACATGTCCTGGGTGACCTTTAGAAAAAGCAGAATTTCTTCTAATTGTAGTTCTTAGTCTTCACTGTGGGGTGCTACTTCATCTCTTACATGCATTCTTTTTCAACTATTTGCCAAAACCGTAGGGGTATAAACTTCATCAGAGGTTCCCTATGGTATTTTCTTGTGTCCTACTCATGGGATCAGGCCCCTGAAAACAGGGGTTGCCTGCTATGAATTATCAGGAATAATGGATTTTCTGCTTGTGTAATGCAAAAAAAAAATCATCTTTTCAGAGTCCATCAAGCCAGTTTTGACCTTAACCTGACCTGAATTTGAAGGCAGCTCCTCAAAACAACCAAATTCTCATCTACAAATACTTCCATGTTTACAATTTAATGAAAATTCTTGATTCTGATACTAGGACCTTTCTGTTCTCTTCCTCCTCTTTCCCTGCACAGCACAAGCATGCACATACATACCATCTTTCCTCAGTCTCTGTTTTGGGCAAATAACTGTAGCTTGTCACTGAAAAGAGTAAAATGCCACACAGACAAAATTGATTTCAATTGAGTGACAGTAGAGTAAAACTGCAGTGAGTCAGGAAGTGAATCAGGAAGCAGAGATTTGATGGACAGAAAAAGGCACACCAAATGAATGTTGTACATTGTATTTAGAGTGATCACTCTCTAAAGAACTTGTTGTCAGAATTATAGAAGAAATACAAATGGAGAAAACTCAGCAGAGCAAGGGGAAAAGTATACTATTCATCATCAGCCCTTTATTAGTGCATTTTCTGATATATATATATATAGTTTATATAATATAATATATATGTATATAATTCGGAATTTGATTATGCTATATACATTTTCCTTTCTTGTAGATTTTTAAAATTTAAAAAAATCTAATAATTACATTATGGTAACACACTATCACAATGGGCCTCCGGCTCTTATTCTGAGATCCATGACTCACTTGATGTGTGATTGGACAAACACTAGAGTCATCTTGTGCTTCAGTTTATTTACAAAGAAGAACAGAGCTTAACCACATCAAAAACATGCATTAGGAAAGTTCATTTGGTGTTTATTGAGGGCCTTTTGATTCTGGTACGAATGGTGCAGTAAGTTCAAAATGTTATTATCCCAGTAAAACGAACAGGTTTGTAGAAGTTGCTGGGAGCTTTAATTATACTTATTTAGTACCAGGAAAAAGCAACTACCTCCCAAAATGAAATAATTGTCTTTAGGATATTTCCAGTTTAATATCTCCTCCTTTACCGCTTCTTACCCTGCAGTAGTGCTGTCTCTGTAACTTATATGTTCCAAAAATGCTTCTACTGCCCTGTGAAGTTAGAACACCACTTGGTAAGGAAAAATCCACTTGGTACAATTGCAAAGTACCCAGTGAAGTGAAACAGAAGTTTCTGTGCCAGCCATCTTTCCCACCTTGTGGGAATATGTCCCCAAAAAAACAAACCTCAAAAGTAAAAAAATAGATAAACAATAACCACTATAAAGAACCTGCTGTTGCTGAACATAATGTCATTTTCTGACAGCCTCCATCAACAGTGTCAGAAGCTTTCTTTCACAAGATTTTTTATTAATCAGTGGCCATTCATGTAATGAAAATATAAGTCAAACAAACTGGTCTGTGGTTATTGGGGTGGGAGTTTGGTTCAGCTAGCATGAAAAGAAATAAAAATAGCGAGAGGGATGTAGAGGGGGAAATTTATTAACTTGGACTTTCACCAGACATCAGAGTAAATTTTCATTATTTCACCAGTATCTTAACACTCGCCTTCACATACCTGTGGCAGAGTCACAGGGGGCTGCTTTTTCAACTGCAGTTTATAAAGTTGTACTCCAAATCAACTACCAGCACTGTGGTTTACAAGAAACGTTTAAGAAAAACAAATGCAAATATTACGCCTTGTGTCCTTAATAATCTCCTATTAATGTGCATTGTGTAGGAGCTGTTACAGTGAGCTGGGAACAGCTCTCTGGCCTTGCTGGGCTGGAGGCTGCAGCCTGCAGGACCCAGATGTGGTGCCTAAGGACTGTGAATTGCACAGTCACAGGCAGGGCGAGTTAAAAGAGTTGCAGAAATTGCTCTTTTGCAACACACAAGAGGATGTGAGGAAGTGTGAAGGTGTAAATTAAAGAATTTTTCTATATTAACCTGCACCTCTGCCAAGTAAAAGGAGCCAGCTTTAGCTTCCTTCACACCCACTTAGGCTCAATTGCACCCACTTACCACTGTTCAGCTCACACTTTCTTGACCAATGCAATAAATACATGATGTACACCCTGACAGAGCAAAATACTTTCCTCAAAGGTGCAGTCAGCATCCACCAAATCCAGAGGCTGAACTTACTCATATGTAGCTTAAGAATGTGTGTTTTTTGCCTCGCATAAAAAGTGTGTTGTAAGAACACCCTGCCCGGCGCTTTCTAAAGCTGGCTGAGGTGAGCTGCGTTAATGTTTCCCTCCAGTCAGGATGCCATCGTGATGCATTGTGTGTGTGAGGAAGACAGAGCCTGATGCTGGATTGAGATCAAATTCCATTCCTCTTATACTGGCAGTGACCAGAGGAGATATGTATACAGTCTTTTCCAGAGATATTTCTTTTTTGTGGGACAGCATCAGAAGGCAAAGCAAATCTAACCAGGTAATTGCATCAGGCAGTGAGGGACTTTCTCCTTTCATACAGAAAACAACCCCAGTGGGTTGTGTTCATCCTCCAGCTTGATGATAACCAGCTCGACCTCAACAGTTTATGACAAAGAACATGAATTTGGCTCAAAGAACGTTTCTGTTTCTGTTTTAAAATGAGCAACACTGACAGAAGGGGAGTGAAGTTTGACAGGAGAGAAGGGGAATGGAGTTTATGCTAGATTTTTATTGATGTTCTGGACATTTTATTTTACTAGTAGCTTTGTACTTAGATGAACACATGGTGGACAAAATGTTGCCTTTTCTTTGTCAGGAAATAGGAACGAGTTTGTAAAACAGGCCCAGGGAAGAAGTGACAGCACTTGTACTCAATCTCGTCTAGAGGCTGGCAACCCTAAGCCTGGTTTACAAGTCTGTCTCAGCTCCTCAGGGTGAGGGGAATGCAGCTTTAATCAGCCTGTGCATGATTTGGTCCCAAAGGTCTTAGTGCTTACATCTTATGCTTCTGAGGCACTTTGAAAATTCATTTGGTGCCTATCCCTGTTTCCAGGAAGAGAACCAGAGGGTTCCTTGGGAGATGTTTGTAATATGCTGCAATAAACAAAAGCATAAGGTGCATGAACTACTTCAGGAAAGATGAATTAGTTAGTAGGATCTTCTGAGAAAAGTTCACATCTGCTTCATTACCTTGCTTTTTATGTGTATGCGGATGACACTTCAAACTGGTTCCACTCACTCTTCCTCTCTCCCGATTGCCTTGAAACAGCGCATTTGTGCAAAAGGACTGTGATGGCATTTTCTCAGATGCATGAGTGAGAAGCTGTGAAGAATGACTTTCAAGAATGACTTTCCATCCCTTAGCTCATGCAATTGCATAGTTCAAATTAATTCCTTTGAGTTGATGCTGACAGAGAAAAAGCAAAATCCAGTTCAGAAAGAAGGCGGTTGGTGGCACTTGAGTCCAACAGGAATTTCTCTGAGGAAATTGCATTTGGCAGGCTGTTTCCTATACTCTACAGGCCTGTGTGAATGAAGTGGTTGCCCTGTTTTAAGGACAGCAATATTGAAATTGAGATGGTAAGGCTAGACACCTGCACTTCCCACACCTCAGGAAAAACACAGGTGAAAACAGTGGAGCAGAGCAGATGTTAAACAGGGTAAATTACTCTCTCTGAAACACAAGAATGTATGTATATATTGTTTCTTGCTACATGGGACTACGGGCACCCTTGTCTTCCCAGACACAAATTGGATGGGGTAAGGGCAAGTTCAAGAGAGGTAAATGGGTAAGGACTTGCACCTCCACCTGATCACCTCTTTTCTTTCACCTTTGCTTAGCTGAGAAAGAGAAATGAAAAGTCATGGCTTTAATAGTTTAAAAGCAATTAATAAAGCCCTGTACAGGCATTAAACATTCACATTTTCCATGGAGATGAAAAAAAAAGGTTGCTGGCCTTTATCCAAACTCTTCTCCCCTGTTTACGCTGTGGATTTGTCATCAAAATGTTATTTTAAACACCAGGCCTGAAAGGTGAAATGGTACAGAAATTACATACCCTTGCTGAAGAGTGCAATGAGTCAATAATGATCCATCCCAGCAGTAATGAGCTGTTTCCGCTCTCATTTACCTGAGCATTCTTAACACTGTTAAAATTGTGTTGACTGTAAGTGATATAAAAAGGAAGGAAAAAATGGGGAAATGCAATTAGAATATAAGAAAGCAGAAAAGAATAAAGCAAAAAGGAAAAGATTTTAAGTGACTAAGATGTTCAGATTAATTGTTTGTAAGTGGACAAAACTGTAAATTAAAAAAAAAACCCTTCCTGTATGGGGCATTTTTTTTTACTTTTTTTTTTTACTTTTTTAAGGAAAAGGTTTTTAAATGTCCTCTCTAGGTCAATTTTTTATGCACCATTCTTCTTTAGATTTATTACAAAGTTCCTAATGGCTATTTCAGGAGAGGAGAAAGTGAGGAAGATGTGGGTAGGTTGGTGAAGAGGTGAGATGAGAAAAATAAAATGGTAAGGCTTAAAAATAACTGCCTTCAAGGTGGTCAAAATTGAACATAAATACAATGTATTGTAATTAAAAATCTGTACAGACCAAATTTAATTCTGCAATATCCAGCTGGAGATACTGACCTAAGCAGAAGTTAACCAAGGTCAAGCAGACTCACCCACAACTCTTTTATTTGCTGTTTAGTGCTGTTGATTTAGCTGAAGAGTTCGTTCAAATGTAGGGATCATGTGTGTTGTGCAAATGTCTCTTGGGGGCTTTAAATGAAAAGGAGAAGAAGCAGGACTTGAGGGCCACTTCATTTTTCATATTCCCAGCCCGTTCAGAGACCCACGGAGCTCTCTGAGAAGTGCTCGAGAAGCGCGTGTGCCGCCCAGGCAGATCTGAGTGTCTCAGCTCAGGGGAACACTGAGATCCATCTTACATCCACTAAGATAATTTTGTGCTTTTGGACTTTTTCTGTCTATGTGTTTTTTTGGTTTTTTTGGTCAGTTTTTTTCCTTGTTTTGTTTGAGAACTAAGCTTTATCTGAAGCAGTTTAATGCTTAGAGACATCGAGTTTATTTTTGTCTGCCTTACTTTTCATTTCCACTCACTTCTGCATATTTGCATTTTGCCTTGAACAGATGCATCTAAATTCAGGCATGGCAGGACCTAATGGAACGTTTAAATCACTGAAAACTTGATAATTGTTTTCAGGAGATTTCCAATTCAGTGAAAAAGATAGACCAAGACTGGGGAACTGATTATATGTTTATAGATGTCTTATCTATAAAAATACTGTTGTGTTCTAGTTATTGATCTGTAAGATAACAAAAACTGTTTAATTTTTAGTCTTAATAATTTATTTGGAAAATAGAATAGATCCCATTGATTTTGCTCAGTTAACTGATCTAATATTTCAAAGATATTTTTTTAGGTGGCCAGGAAATATGAACATTAACAGAAGACAAATAAACTTGGAAATTTAATTCAGGAGACAGGTTTACAAGTTTTCTTATTGCTAAATAAATGTTAATGGGGACTAAACATAAAATTCATAGGTTGGTAGGATTTTTTCAATATTTTCATTTTTCTTAGTGACTTCTATATGGAGGGTCCTGAAGGTCCTTATGAAAAAAAAAGATATTTCATGATCATAGCTCCCCTTGCAACATGATTGTTGTGAGCTGGCAAAAATTCAAGACTGACATTTAACTTTAGAATTTTTAATTAAAGGGCAGAATTTTTTGTAAGTATGGAGTCCCAAAAGTTTGCTATGAACATGATAACTAATTTGGGGGCAAATAATGAAATTTTATTACCAGTGAAGCCACTGATTTTTTCAGTAGTTTTAGACCCTGTCTCCTCTTCAAATTAATCACAATATTTTTCAGCTGTCAAAGTGTCTTATTTTTCTACATTTTCATCATGACCTCCTGATGCTGGCTCTTTTTATATAGGAGAAATGGAAAGATATGGGGAATAGTAGTTAACTTCTCCATATGTCATTTGTCACCAAGAAGATAGGATAGAACTAAGCACT
Source organism: Pardalotus punctatus (assembly GCA_013400915.1). Lineage (NCBI taxonomy): Eukaryota > Metazoa > Chordata > Aves > Passeriformes > Pardalotidae > Pardalotus > Pardalotus punctatus. The sequence goes on from VZTX01027592.1 coordinate 392,359, forward strand.
CCTACACATTCTTTAGTTATTCTGGACTGCTGTACTATGGCCTATATATTTTTTTCATATGTTGAAAGTAGCTTATGTGCTTTAGATACTGAAATTGTAGCTTAATTAAATTAAATCATACAATCATACTTGGAACTGGTTCTAAAAAATCAAAGATGCGGGCATTTTTCAACTACAAAAACAAAGCTTTGTCAGCTTTGCTCTTACAAAGCTTCACCCTGAGCTATTTAATACCAATAATATTGTCACTTAAACTTAACTAGCACTAGGGTTAAGTGATAAGGAAGCAGGCAGCTGAAGTGTATTCTTGTTATGAGTTAGCCTAAAGATCTATCTCAATTAGTATTTTGTCTCCAACTTGTAGAGAATGTCAGAACTGGTCAAATGTGTGTCATCTTTAAGCAATATTCGCCTTTGCCATTGCATGAGTTAGCAGCTTTTGAACTTTGCTATCTCAACTTCCTTAGCATGAACCAGTAAGAAGTCACTCAGCAAGGAACGGTAGCCAAGGTTCTCTTAATGTTACATGAGGAGATAATGTCACTTTCCAAAATGTGTTTTTTACAACAGTTCTCAGCTGGAAAACCTGCTCATATGTGTAAGTTGTACAAGTGCAAGATTTATTGTGAGAAAATATCCCACTTTTATGTTCTTGCTTGATTCTTAAAAAAATAATTCCTAATTCTGCAATTAATTTCATAATTAATTTCTAGTGAAGTATTTAAACTCAGCAGACAAATCCAGTTAAGAAAAAGCTTTTGTTCTTTAAGTATTTTAAAAGATATAATTATTTTATTCTTGCTTCCTAACCCTATAATTTCCTCATCCTCAGGAGTCTACAGTGAAATAATTATGTGTCATTTGTAGTACTGACATTTTGCTTCTGCTTTCTAATTTGGAAAAGCAAGTAGTGTTTGCCGCTTACTATCTGAAATAGATGCAGGAAGGAAACTTAAGTAAGTATTAAACTTAGGTAAGTTTAATAGGAAACAAAAGGCAAGAGGAATATGGATTTACCTGAGCCCATAATACAAATGGAAAAATAGAATCAGTATTGCTTTCAGAAAAATAAAACAAAACAAGGAAAACCATGGTTTGAGAAGGTTACCTTTTTGTAGCAAAATAGATGAAATAGTGAGAAACAACTCTCTTGATCCCTTTAAATTTCTAACTACACATTTAGCCACTAATTTGGGAAAGCAAAACACATTTGCACGCACATTAAAGAATGGTGGTTCTTTGTGCAGTGTTACACAGTGTAAACTTGACCTTCTGAATTCAGCTCTCATCTCTGTTTGTCGGTGTTCCACATGACCACGAGCAACTCCTTTCACCTCTTTCTTAATGGGGAGGTGTGGGGCTGTGATGACTAATATCACCATAGAGACATACTCTTTAAAGCAACATATACATCAGATTAGGTCAGTTTAGCCATCTAGAAGTAAAATTTTTGATTTCCTCCACAGTTAGTGAAAAGAGATAGATATCTACAGAAGCAGTTAATTCAATTTACCTTTGAAACACTCCTGATGTGGAAATAGTCCCAGAGTGATCCCTTAGAGCAGAAATTATCTTGATCATTCCTTATCTTGAAATGAAATGTAGGTACGTGTACCTTGTACATGTTGAATGCTTCAATGGGGTGCATTGACCTCAAGCTGTTAAGTGCTAATTTTGAATATCTTTATTTTCATTCGGAAGTTGTAGTAAGGGAAAAAACTTGGTGGATATTACCCCCTCCTTGTAAAATGAAAGAAAAACAAATAACCCTTTGACTATGTTAAATCTCCTTTAAGATATAAAACCATTTTAAAAAACAGTTACTGACATGCAAGATCTTGGCCAAATCAGTATTTGAGTGACATTCTGCTTGCAAACCAAAACCTATTAAAAGTAGATACCTCACGTATTGCACTGCCAAGTTTGCACTTTTTTCAGGAGCTACTGTGAAGTCTGTCAAATGGAAACTAATTGACGATCCAATAGAAAATGCTGAATAACTCATTTGTAACCTCTTGCTCCCAGTAACCTCAAGGGTCTATGTAGATTTTGAAATCTGCAACCCTTTATCTGTATTCTGATGGCATTTGGTCATGTAAACACTTGGTTCTAGTCACCTGTCTAACTGCAGGATTTTCACCCACAATAGAAAAGCAATCTTGATCATAAAGTCAAATGAGAAATTATCAAGTATTGGACCTCCTTTGTTTATACTAAATTTGGTTGTGCTTCTTTTGTGCTCTAGTCAGTAGATTCTGGATTCTATATCTGGCTGACTGTTTTGGACTACACAGCATCCTGTGGTGCAACAAGATTACCACCAGTCCCTCAGTTTCCATTGGACATCCCAAAATTACCAAAATAAAAATTTGGCCTGTCATTGCTAATGCTAAAAAAAACCCCAAAAAACCAAAACCCAAACCAACCAACCAACCAACAAACACAAAAAACAAAACAGAACTCCCCCACTGCTTATAACTACCAACGTGACTGCCTCTGGTCCTGACTGTTGTTCTCTTCAAGGTGTCATATACTCATTGGAGTGCTGGTGGACTTCTGAGAATCCAATAATTGAGGAAGCCAGAGAGAGACTGATTCAGGTTTCTGACTTGATAAAATATTATCCCAGACGTTTTGGTAGCAATGGAAAGACATGCAGATTTTTGCAGTTGCTACCTTTGATTTATTAAATAAACTATCTAGTAAAAAGTAAGAAAGAGGCAATTCAAGAAATGAACCAACTTAACAAGGCAGAAGTGACATTTTCAGCTATGATGGAAGAAAGAAGTAGCAAAAGCAGTAGCAAGAAAGGTGAATGGCTTGATTTGCCAGTTAATTTCAAAACTTGTCTGTCCAAAGGAGTCACATTGTCTGTAAATTATCCACACCCTCACCATGAAACATCAGGGGACTATGTCCATCTTTTACATACTGCATTTCAGCTGAGTGTCTGAAAAGGACTTCAGAAATAATGGACTAAATTTTCATAGTCTGAAAGGACATGGTTTAAAATCCCTTAAGAAAAGCATTTATGCTTCCTTTCTACAAGTAAAAAAGCCAATCAGTTAATCTAGGGGAATCCAACTGAGTGCAGCAAGACCAAACCAGTACAAGGAGCCATAACTTGTAGTATTCTGCCTGTGACTTATTAATTGAGCTAAATGTTTGATACACCTAGAAGAAGTGTAAAAAATGTAAATGAAAATAACCAGATGCTGCATACTTTACATATTGTTTTCCTTCTGGATAGTTTAAAACAATTCCTACAACAAAAGCTTCTATTTAATATTTGATATATAATAATAATAATTCCATATGCTACATATAAGCTATTTTTATATGTTTTTTCACTTGACAATATTTTTTAATTTCTCCATAATTTTCAGCTTCTGTGATGTTCTGTTCAGCATTTGATACCAACCATTTTTGCTGTGAATTGAACATGCTAAGTGTCAGAATGAGCTGATATGAAAGCCTTCAGTCTCAGAGCCGGAGTAACATGACCCTGGTTCTGTTTATCCGCAAAATCTTTTGTTGTCGACTGTTTCAAATGCCAGCGCTCTTTTAAATACCACTAACATTGCGAAAGCCTCATTTAAACATGTATTAGCAAGGTAATCCTTCAATCATAAACTTGCCACTAAGACATAAAGGGGATGATTACTGACATTCTGTGCCCTTTTCAGAACTACCCAAGGGAAAAAATATAATGAATATCCTGGGCTCACAGTGACCCCAGCCTCTTCATAGGAAAGCAAAGGAAAATAAACCAAAATTATGCCAGCAACCATTTCCATCCTTGTTCACCTTTTATTTTCCTTTAGACAATGGCAAAAACGTTGTACCCGCAAAGTATCTTTGTTTAGGTGTCTGTAATTATTAGTTACACCTTTGTGGGGGAAGCAAAGTAACAGAGTGTGATGTTTAGTTTAAGTCTTGGTCAATTTGTGTGATACTGGGAGGTGATCATTCCTATTAGTTTCAAAATGCTCTAACTTGTGACTCCCCCTTCCCACACTCTTGCACTGCTAAACAAGGAGCAAAACTAATTGTCAGTTCGATATTTGATTTACCACAACAGGACTGCAGACTGCAGCATGTCCTGCTGAGATGTTAAGAAATAATGGCTGTTGCAGTAACAAACTCAATATAATTTAAAATAAAAATCAATAAATGTTCCCCATATCTCAAAAATGTAGCTGAATGCATCTTGAAAATCAGCTGAACTTATATGAAAAGCAGATTAACTCATTTGCAACAATTCTATAACTACTTATCCTGAATTCATCAGAACCCTCTCCTTCCACTGCTTGCTTCCTGGTACTGCTTTACAATAATGCATCTTTTCATTCAGAGAATCAGGGTTTGAAAAAATGTCCTCAAGATGGCCTCTATAAAATGGTGTGAAATTCGAACAGTTCCTGTCACCACAAAAGCTTTGAAAATGCATATTAAAAACCCTCACACCACCTGGGAAGCCAAGCAGTTATTTTTATCATCGAGTACCCCGGTCAAAAAAATCAAGTACCCTGAGAGTCACCTCCTAGGACTTGTTTGCACAGCACAGGATGAGCTGGGTCAGACATCAGTGGAGCTCCTGAGTATGGGGCACTGAAATCATCATGGCTCTGAGCAGCAGGTGCTCCCAGGATGCTTCAGGAGGACAGACACGGTGAAGAGGTGACAGTGGTGCTTGCAGTTCAGTGGTGCTTGCAGTCCAGATCTCCTTGCTGCGTGCTCCCACCTGCAGTGGGAGCCCAGCAGAGCAAAGCCAGGAGTAGGAACTGGCCCAAGCTTACTCTGAGCCTGAGCTACTCCTGGCATCACTGCCCGTGCAGGTGTGCTCAGGGCCACTGAGCAACACCGAGGAAGTGTGGAAGGAGGACAAATGCCATTTTGCAAGAGGCAAAATGTTTCCGTGAAAAATGAGCCTATGAAGTCCCACTCGATGCTAGTTTGGTAGCTGAAGGGTCTGCTTGTTTCTGTAGGCAGGTTTCTGTGTGCTAGGGGATCATTTCACCATTAGAGTAAATCCGATGGAACTGCTCAAGTTATCTCAGGAAAGATTTGGCACCATGATCAGTGGCAAGCTGTAGTGTAGTGCTCTGTATCTTTCTGCAGTGTGGAAAGCCCCTCTAACTTCCCCGAGGGGATGGTTGAAGCTTTAGTCCAGGTGTTCAGATTGTCCAGATTCCTCACCTGTTAGCAGTTCTCTGTGAAACTCTGTGTTTTCCTCCTTTTATTTCAGCAATTTTGCTGAGTGTGAAAGTCCCCTGCACCGACTTGTTTATAAAAGAAATATGTATAGGAAATGGATAAACTTTAAATCACATTCTTGGAAACATTAGTGTAAGTGTGACTTTATGAATGTAACAATGCTGAATGATGAAACTGAATTTGCATCACTGAAAATGATATCTACAGTTAAATCTTTGAACACTTTTTTTGATCTTTAATCCTCCAGAGCTAGTTATTCCCTTTTGGAGTAGTGCAGGAGCATGGGACTCCACAGCTACAAGGAACCAACTAAATCAAAATGTCCAATTACCTGTAGCTTGCAATTGATCTAGGCATGTGCCCAGAAACCAGCTGCCACTAAAGGCAAACAGACGCAGAAGTATATTTTCTTGCAGCAAGAGGGAATCTGACAGAAGCTGGAGTGTGTTTGGCATGTAAGAGTATAAGCAGAAGAAAGTTAAAAAGCTAAATCCATGATTGGGTTATCGGTTAAAAATACTCAAAATATTATTGAATATGCACATGCTGGTATGGACACACTGAGGGGCTTGGAGCTCCGTGATATATTTGCAATCACCAATTTCTGCCTTAGTGGAAACTGGTGAAGAGATAGGTAGAAAAGAATGGCAAGGCAAATATTTATTTCCTTCAAAATTAAATCTATGCCTTACTCTTTTTCTGAGTGACAATTGCAGATGGCTTCACCCCAAATCTATGGGGAAAACTACTCAGGATGCATTCAGCCATAGTGGATAACATTTTATGCTTTTAAATATTTCCCCTATCTTCTATATGATAAACCATATACAAAATGAAGTGTGAAAAGTCAAGGAATCTGACTAGCTCATTTTTTGGAGTCTATTTTAAAAAATGATTCTAGGGTAAAATAATAACAGCAACAAAACCAGCCACAACAACAGCAACAATAATAATAGGAATGAAATAATAATATCAATAATAATAATAATAATAATAATAATAATAATAATAATAATAATAGTAAATAATGATGATGAATAGGATTTTCAGATAGATTAGATTTAAATCCAGATTTAGAAAGCCCTCAGTTTTGGTCTGAAATTCACCCACATCCTATGCAGTATGCAGTCTACCTTTTGTACCATTTTCCTATGCCATTGCAGGGCCATGCACAGTGGTACATGGTACGTGTAAAGAGCGTTTACTAAATCACCCAGTCACAAACAATGCAATAATTAATTATATTTTTTCATTAGAATATCCCTAACTTTGAGAAAATTTTAACTGCTCTCAGGATTTTCACTCTCTAGCTTGGAAATCTGTCACTGAAATATGTGCCTCTCCCAGAATTACATCTCTTTTTTTAATCCACTTGGATTATTTCCTGTTCTCTCAGTGCAGTAGCAGCTGGAGCCACTCCTGGTGGCTGCACCCTGCACTTCACACAGCTGCCTCCATGGCTTTTATTAATGTTTTCCATTTCTCATCCTGTTTTCTCGCTGATGACTCTGGCAGAAGAGACACTCTCTCTATTGCAGTAAAAAGTAACACAATCCTAAACACCCATCTCAAAATAGCTGAGAGGCTTTGTGGCTCAGATGCAGGAAAGCAAAATCAGTGCCTATTGCTGCATGATCGTATGCCTCAGAATAGGCTGCAGGTTAGAAGGCAACAAGAGAGCTTTGTTTCTATTGTTATTTTTTTAAATCCATCGTGTTAATAAGAATTCCTGTGCTCAGTGGTACCTTGCCAGAAAGCTACTTGTAGGGCCAGTGCCTCCCTCCAGGTGTCACTGCCCTGTCGAGTACTGAGCCTCCGGACAGCGGGCACTGATTGAGCCATCAATAAATCCAAATCAGGTCGGAGTGTGCAGTCTAATAGCTGATTTCATTACACTGAAGTGACAAGGCATAAGCTGTCTGCTTTGAGGAATGGCATTGATTTCACCAAGGGAAGCAAAACCAAATGTAATATTAATCAATAATCCAAGACAAATCACCGTGAGCCTATTAACTTGATTTTTAATTCTGAGGAGCAATTTGTCGTTAGTTGGGATTCTGGACTGGTTTTTTTCCTTATGAGTAGTGCATTTCAGGAAGGCCTACTATGAGTTCACAATTTTTCTTTTAGAGGCAGAAGTTTGTAAATGAAGGGATTATGGACACAAACAAATCCATTCATAATTAGTCTTCCTCTCTTCCAGGACAGTAATAATGAGTAATGGTAACCATTTCTTTAGTCCATTTAGTTAATGGAATCATACTATTGGTTTAGTTTTATAACATTTTTAAAATTTATTTCAGCTGCAACAGTCTATCAGGCAGTAGATGCCATACAAAGAATCTTTGAAGTGCTTTTCTTTGAGATGAGATGGAATAATTGGAAAGGCTTTGGCCCCTTCAAAGGGAACATATATTCAAATTTCCATTTACAGTGTTTGCATAAGTTGGTCATTTGGACATCTATAAATGAAGTCTAAAGTCACAGGTGGCTGAAGTTCTTCCTAGAATAAGGGTTGTTCCCTAGAGGAGTTCTTCTAAAACTCTTCTTATGATCTACCCTTATGAAATGCCCTTTGAAAACCTCTATTATATTAGGGAAGCAGAAAATTTGAGGCATGATGGAATACAGAAAAAGGATTGGGTTTGTGCCTCAACCAGTATCTTCAACAGACAGGTTACAGAAGACAGAGATTTTTTACTGTCTTTTCTTGATATAATTTCCAAAATTTGCTTTTCTATGCCACCTGGGAAATCCCAAAGATTAGGCAAAGTGTAATATCATCTTCAATTATAGCAAAGAGGCAGCATGTGCAGGTGCTAGCAGTGATACAGAGAAGAAAAACACTGAACAGGGGGAGATGGGCCTCCTCTATTGCTGCCTTATTGTCATGAAAAATGAAGAGAAGGTGTGGTTGCTCTTCATGCAATCTCATTTCATTGAAAGGCAATGAAATGAGATAAGTTATGACTTGTATTCTATAGTTGCTACTGTTATAGCAGTTGTATAAGCAGGGAGCATTTCCATTTACCCCAGCTTTCCAAATGTCCACCAGAAAAATAAGAGAGGAGAGAGTAAGGTGGGGGCAGGTTGAAGGTGGGAGGGAGAGCATACCAGATACATTTTGGTGTATATCGGAGAGTGGAGCACACATTGTGGGTTAAATATATTATATATATTCTTGATAAATATATCCTTCAAAGTAAGATGTATGGTTTTTTTTCATGGCTCCCAGAGTGCAATTCCTGTGGTGTTCATGGAACAGCAGCTGTCTCCTAAGATGGTAAGGTTTTTCCAGGGACAACTGTGGCCTGTTGCAAGGGTCAGCTCAAACCTCAAGGAGCCTTGCTGAAAATGGTGACTACCTGAGTTTGGCTGAGGAGAGATGACTGAGGTTAGGAGATTTTCCCACAAATTTCAGGAGTGTTTTTGGCAGGGAACATGGGACAGCATAAGAGATTTAAGGAAATAAAATCCGAGGTGCTTTTTAGAGACTTTACTTTCACAGTCTTATTAAAAATAAAAAAAGTACAATAAATGTAAAACATAAGTTAATAAAAGTTTAAAAGTGCATGAAGTCCAATGACTGCCACTTTTCGCTATAAAAGCAAATGCATTTAATTTAGCATCCCCCAAAAACTCTACTCAGATACAAGATGTGCATTTTTGGTGGTTTGGTTTTTTTCTGACTAAAAAGCTCGTGCCTCTTTTCACTGCTTATGAAAGTCATAAAAGAGCCAGATAGAGAGCTCTGTGTTTTGAGTTTGTTTCTCTGTCTTTTTCTGGAATAGCAGAAGCCCTCGGGAACTGGGACCTGAGGCTGTCTGCAGCTCTCAGAGAGGAAATTATCATCAAGTGATGCTCTTGGGTAGCAAGGAGAGTACCCTGGGATACTGAGAGGCTTCTCTGCATTAGCTTTTGAGAGATTGGGTATCTTTGTGGATTTGCTCTTTTGCTTGTTTGAACCTTTCATGATGTAAAAGCTGGATTCCGATATTTCTCTTGCCCATACTGATCTCCCCCTTTACAGATGTTCAGTTCCCATTAGTCACACTATTGCCTCCAACTTATTTTTTTTTTTTTAAATTACTGTCTTCTCTGTCCTTCCCTTTAAGGAAAAGTCTGAAAATTTTCTTGTTCTCCATAGCATAGTTTTAAGGAAGATCTTAAAGCTCTAGCACATGTCTTTCTTGCCTGTATAATGAAATTATAGGGTACTTTCAGTACCTATACTCCAGTATAAGTACCTATACCTTAGGAATGCCAGTCCAAGACTATAGCATATAGTTTGTACATAATTCTTGAATTTTTTGTAAAGGCTTGAAGGATTTCTAAAACTTTCGTCCCAGAAGTGTGAAGCTTGCTATGTGGGCATTCATCTTTTCTTTCTCCACCTATAATGAAGTCTGTTTGAAGAGCAGTCCAGTGATTCAAAAGTGGACTGCACTGAGCTTTTCTGGATTCAAGGAACTGAGACTAAGATGTGCAGTGAAGTGGATGGACATTGATGGTAAGTTACGTGACTGATGACAGTGGTTTAAAAATATTGAACCTCAGAAGGGGAAAACCAACTGTTCCTAATCCCATACGATATTCCAAGAGGGGTTCTAAAGCTGCCTGTAAGTCTAGATTCAGGTTCCATTTAGCAAGGGAAGCTCTGGCTACACCCAGACACCTCAGTGTCCCATGGGACTGATGATGGTTAAGCAGGACATTGTTTTAGTGGCAGCTGGTTTCATATGAGCATGTTCAAGGTCTCTAAGCACAGGCTGCCCATGAACTTCTGTGTGGGCAGCCTGGCAGCTAGAGAGAGCGCAAGCTAAGTGCAGAGCCTCTCACTGCATGACACCCTGGCTGTTGCATGTAATCCCCTACTGGAATTCATGGTTGTTTCATTATGCAGCCAGCTCTTATGGACAGAGGTCTGAACAAATGAAATTATACTTAAACTAAACCAAAAACCAAACAGAACACAGAATAAACCCCCAACCAACATGACAATTCTGTCAGGAGTGCAGCACATTATATTCAGATTGCAGAAAACAATGCTCTGGCACTTCTAAAGGATGACATACCAGTTTTCTACTGGGGCATACATAGTACGTACAGTAAATGTTGTCTTGCTTTCAAGAAAAAAGTTATGTTGGGTGTTACTTTACAAATTAATTAACCATCCAGTTTAACACCAGTCTCCAAACACAAAGCTATGGGGGCACAACTGATGTCCTCTAATTTCGAGTAATTTGCAGCATAAAACCCCTAGTTAGTCATCTTAGATTCCATGAAGTAGACGCTTGTTGGCTCCTGTTTGACTTATTTCAGAACTCTGCATTGCATTACTTTGGATATTTACATGCAGGTGCAGGCAGTTCGTTACACTATCTACCATTTCTAATAAATACAAGACTAAAAAGCCCCTAATCATAGGAACAATGCAGAAAATGTCTCCTGTACTGACTGTTTTATTTTTTGAACGTCTGCTGATGCATTATTTTCTGCAGTCTGCGCTGGCTCGTTCACTTGTTGCCCATCTCAAAAATAAGCAGAAAGCGCAATCACGTTTGCCTTCCAGCTTCTCTTGAGTGCAAACAAAAACCCAAACCCCAGCACAGTTTCTCTCATGATTGAGTGTCAAGGAAAATGATATTGCATCAAATAAATTTTAATAATTCTTTTCAACAAGGACAGAGAAATCATTCTGTAGGCTCTCTGGTAGACCATTAAAGTAACAAAGAAAATGCTAAAGCCAAATAACCAAAACAGGGCTTTAAGTTTGTGAAATCACTATAATTAGGACAAACACACACAACTGTAGTGGGTTTCTCTTTTTCCCCCTCAATTTTTAATGAGTTAAGATGGGCTTTTAGCTAATGATAGCATGGGATTGTCTGAACATTCATAATTAATTAGATGAGTACTAGTGATGATACATATATACTTAGAAGTTGGAAGGAGAAGTTTGTTTTGAATATGATTATTAAATTTCAAAGTGTTATGACAACAAAAAGAAACATCCCAGTAATCATTTCCCTACAGTGTGGTTAAATATAAGGACACAACATTTTTCTTTATGGAGAAGAACAAATTTTGTATTGTGAATATCAAGACACACTGAAGCAAATATCTTAGAATTTAATAATAGTCTTGAAGGTGTTTGCACACAAGAGAGGGATTTTTTTCTAGTATTTGCAAATATAAAAAGGTGAATTAGTGGAAGGAAGCAACTAAAGATGAATATTAGAAAATATTTTCTTTTCCATTGGAGTCCAATCGGGTGTGAGACATTCTCTGAAAGGAGGCAAAAACAGCTAGGCCTTTCAAATTGACCTCAGTAAAACAACAGAGCAAACATATTATGGGAATCATTGCCTCACTGCCTCAAAGATAGGAGCTACAACTACCCAGGTACAGATGAGTGAGGCATACAAGCATGCAGCACCTATCTTGCATCTATGATCCTTTCTTTTCTAGCCTTTCCATATTAATAAACAAAAAAAAAAAAGAAAGGTAGGGACTGGTGGTATTATTGGTGCTTATTTAAAAGTTTCATCAGTCTTCAAGTGCAAGATTCAAGTCTCTATCTTTGCTAAGCTTTTTTAAGTCCAACTCAGAATTTTGAACAGTGAGAGAGCTGTCAAAAATGCTTTTATAATAACTTTGTGATGACCTAATCTCCAAGGCTACCTTAGTCCCAGAATATGTCAGATTATTTTTGGGGGTTGCTCTGATTCATGTTAGCTTGGAAAGACACCATTACGGCAGCCTTGGCTGGTGGGAGCTCAGTCAAATCAGCTCTCAACATGCCCTTTATTATCAAGAGATCAGGAGCTGGAAAGGAATAACACTGTAGGTGCCTAAGTGGCTGTCTGCCATACAGCTAAGGTAGGAAGAAGAGAACAAGAACAAAGAATAACCTTGGGTCCACAATTCAGGCACACTGTGCAAGTCCTGTTCCCTGACATTTTGCAATCTGCTTTCTCTTTTACACCTGTGGACAGAGATTGTGAAGCAGCCATAATGTCAGATCAGAATTCTGTATTCTTTTCGTAACAAAAGGGACTGGCTGTCTACATGGCCTGAGAGAAAAAGAGCTTTACCAGGTCAGATCAAAAATAGCCTAATCCTGAATTCATTCTATTACAATGGATGATAGTAGAAACAATAGAAAAGAGAACAAAAAAAAGGAGATGCAAATAGCAATGATTTGCCCAGATGTTCAAAGCAACAAGCTGTGCAATAGACAGTCAATCCCTGAACTTTTAGACCAAAATAAAGTAAAAACCTCCACACATTCAGACTCTACACAGGAATCAGATTTTTTTTTTTTTTTAATTCTAAGGCAGTGGGATTCAGAGTTGAAATGGACTCAGGAGCACTGTAAGATGTTTGACAAAGAACTATGGTTGCAGTTTAGCCCATGTGTTTAAAATTAATACACACTGTTATTTTCTGAATAGCCCATCAGTGTGTGCAGACAAGAGAAGCCAGGCCAACAAATTAGCAGGCTGTGTCTTAGGGGAACATTGGAGTAATTTCTAATTTTTTGTGTTTGTTTCAGCCTTTCCAAAGTATTTAATAAATATTCTTTCCTTCTCTCTCTTTCATATCTCTTATTTGAACTTTTTAATGTAGTTACTGAATCACCACAATCACTATCACCTCTAGGCAATACCTCCTGTGACAATCTACTGTGTTTTTAACTAATGACTTTACAATTTCCATTGTTGTTGCATCCCTCCTACTGTTCACTTTTCAGTGTTGGATGCACCAACCCCCTTGTTCACACAGACCTATGTGATTCCAAAGCCAGTTTTCCTTTGTGAGAGGAGGGGATAGGATGGTGCTGTTCTAGCTGCTGTGCAGGGGAGAGCTTCCTTCATCTCAAGAGAAATAAAATAAACTGGAATGGGAAGTGCTTTACAAATTCACTCTGTGGGAGACAAACTGACTTAGCAAATAAAGACTTTCACCTCTAAGTCACCAGTTTGAGGTCAGTTTCTGGTGTATGTCAATAGGAACTTAAAAGCTTTACCACCCCGTGACTTCTCTGCAGTTTCAAATTTAAAGAAATGACAGTCTCAGGCTAGTTTCTCATAAACACCATTGCTGCTGTCACTGCTAATTGGGCACTTGCTGGAATCATTGGCAGAGCAGCAAAAAGACTGAATGAGCCATTGACATTGAACTCACCTCTCATTGCCACATGTTCAGCGGGGCTCTTTGCTGCTGGCTTTGTGCTGCCTGTGTGTCGGTAGAGGTAGACCTTGTAGAGTCTCTTTCTGCCTTCTTATCTTGCTTTGGGAACCCAGCCCTTTAAAAACAGTGTTTGCCATTTATAACTAATGTGTCACTGTCACTTAACATAGTTTTGAAGAGGTAATCATAAAAGAGTAATGGGTAGGAACTAAGTGTAAATTTTGGTTTAATGTCAAGAAAAGCTTTTTGAGGGCAATATACTGTATTTTTACTAACCTGTGTTTGACATAGTCTGTCTGACTCAAACTCTAGACATATCCCAAAGTATCTAAGGCTTGAAGCAAGGCATTCTGAAGCAAGACCTACTTCCATAAACTGTATGAATAAAGATGAAGGTCTGTAGCATGTTCTGATCTATAACTTTCCCCAGGAGGAATTTTCTCTGGGTACTGTTTTCCTTTAATTGCTATCCAAACTGATCAGCTCTCTCATTACAAAAAAAACCCAGTAATAAACAAATAATCAAAAAACAACACAAAAAAAAATCCCCAAGCCCCCTTAAACTCAACCCCCCAGGTTGTTTTTAAATTTTATTATAAATATCACTGCATATTATATTTTTTTCATATTGGAGACAGAAAAAAATTTAGACTCTCAAAATCCAGGATTGGTCAGAATACCTCTGATCTTTATCCTTCTAGATACTCTATTGCTACAGGAACTTGTTTTACAAGCACTTCTATTACTCAGTGAAATTAGTTCCTCAGGACAGGCAACATCCTAAGTATCTAAAACTAAAAGTCACATTTAAACTTTAAGGTTCCTGATCATTCAACACTAAATCAGAGGGGTTTGTAATATACTTGGAAAAATTGGTAGCCAAACATCTTTCTGAATTAAAGGCCTCAGTAAACAGAAAACATCTTGCATCTTCAGGCCCCCTGCTCTTGCATTTGAGAAGACATCTCACTCAACTGCAGTCTTCATATTTCTAATTTTTTTTCGTACAGAAACTCCCATATAGGATCTTCCCTGACCACAGTTTTGTGGAAGGTGGGCTGGGGAGAGAAATAAAAAACAGCCAAAGAAAGGAGGGTTATTGTTAGCAGAAAGAATCAGCAAAATGTTTACTTTGTGACTCCTAAAGAGGTTCAAACAGGAGATCAGCATCAAATTGTCCAAGACTGTTTGGAATAAAGAGTTGACCGACACTCAATTTGCTAAACTGGTGTGAACAATTTGCTGTCTTCAGCTTTCTGGCCGGAGATAAATAGAGCAGAAGAATAAATGTGTGGCAGCCTCATGTGTGTATCTGACAGTTCTGTTTATTAACTTGAGGCAGTGGAGGTGGCCTTGCAGTTCTATGGCTCCCTGTAAATGACAGTGGTTGAGGAGTTGGTTCTTATCTTGTTCTGCCAGCCCTGGGAAGCTACAGAAATTACCAACAGAGAGACAGGGTGGACCACTTACAAAAAATTTCTTGATTTTTCTGTAGCAGTCATTTATTCTGTCAAAGTGCAACTGAGCTGAGATTTTGAAGGGTGAGGGAGGTGCTTCTGCCCCTTTCTCCCCTCTGGTGAGACCCCACCTGCAGTGCTGCATCCAGCTCTGAGGTCCCCAACACAGGAAAGACATGGTTGAAGTGACTCCACAGAAGGGTCTCCAAGATGATCAGAGGGCTGGAGCATCTCTCCTACGAGGAAAGGCTGAGAGAGTTGGATTTGGTCAGCCTGGGAAAGAGAAGGCTTTGGAATGGCCTAATTGCAGCCTTCCAGTACCTGAAAGGAGCCTGAAGATAGAGATTTTTTACAAGGACCTGTAATGACAGGAAAAGGGGGAATGGATTAAAACTAAAAACTAAAGGAAAGTAGGTTCAGATTAGGTATTTGGAATAAATTATTTTCTGTGAGGGTGGTGAGACACTGGAACAGGTTGTCCAGAGAAGTTGTGGATGCCCCATGCTTCAAGGTGTTCAGAGGCTGGGCTAGATGGAGCTCTGAGCAACTGGGTCCAGTGAAAAGTCTCCTTCCCCATGTTAGGGGATTCAGAACTAGATGATCTTTAAGGTCCCTTCCAACCCAAATAATTCTATAATTCTATTATAGTATGTTTTTTTGTGTTTAGGCATCTTCCTGGTATTTACACTTGCATACTTAAGTTCTTGTCCAGAGCTAAATCCTTTTCAAGGTGTTACCTTTCTGGTATTTTACCAGATTCTTATGCAAACTGTTATTTCTAACAAAACCTAGCTATGGTGCAGCAACTATTGTCTAATAAGATAATATATATTCTATCAGATGGATTTTTGTTGATCTTGGGATAAGCATAAATATGCTGATAATTTCTCAAACTGACTCTATTTTTTTCTGTGTATTTTGGCATGTAGCAGATTCATGTATCTTTTCCATTGTTGTTCCTGTCTAGAGTAAACAGGAGCTAATGCACTCTGGATATATTAGCACACAGCTACGTGAGAAAAAACAAAAGGTTAATTTATACTGAACTTGTGGACTATGCCATGAGTATGAATTTAGCATCCCGTCTCACACAGTCAGAGAGAATAGTTCTTCCAAGACTAATAGGCAAAATCCAAGAAGGTGATCCTTTTGCACAGAAGCCAGATGAATTCTATATAACTTGTAGGTCCATTATCAAAATCAAAGCTTTTCCTTTTCAGTTATGGTAGAAACATTTCTTTGAGTTAGAACTCCCCTCACATCCCTTCTTTTTTGTTTGTGGTTAGCAAACAATTCCTCTGGAATTCAGTGTCACAGGAATTCAGCAAATCATATGTGGTGGCGGAGGAAATTTTAAATGCTGCATTATGTGGGCTGACAGAGGCAATCATCTTCCTCAGCATCTTCTTACACCAGTAACATACTTCACTAAGACCAGTAACATACTTCACTAAGACCAGTAACAGTACAATCTCAATTGCTCAATGTGTTTTAAAGAAGAAAAAAAGTTATCCTGGAAAGTAATTTTGAAAACAGGACATAGTTTTGGCCATTCAAAAAGAAAAATTAATGTACGAGCAATTTGGAGTTAGTTTAGGTTGACATTTTTAATCTCTGGATAGCAGGAATCAGCTGTTAAGAAATGCAGCAGATACATAGAGTACCTTGCATAAGGACTAGGCTTCCCACTGTGTGTTTAAAGCTATGTTCCCAAAATTTTAATACCTCTGTACATGATTTTTTCTCAAGTTGAGAGCACCCAGATGATTTTTCCCCTAGTCTTGGCCAGCACCTTTGGAAAGCAGCCTTAGGGGGAACTGTCTGCTCTACCGCAGGGTGTGTCTGCCCTCAGCTCCGTGGGCTGTTGCATCCTGTCAGGACTGGATGGGTGACAGAGGGCTCCAGTCTCTGTGCCTTTTAGCTGATCGTTGGATACCTATCAATAAGAAATTTTTGATTTATGTGATATATACATATGTGCATACCTCACATAGTAGGTCCTGCCCACGAGCAGGGATTTTAAGTACTGCGTCAAATTCAGTGATGTTAATAATTTCACAAGTCTATCAATTTTTATACAAGTATTTTATCACAAAACCTTGTAAAATATATTTTTCCTCTCTCTTTCAGAGTTAGATACTATGTTTCTTGTTTCATAATGAGGAAGAGATTTTGACATAGTAAATCTCTGTCAAAGAAGAGGAAAGCCCTTAATACTAGAATCTAATTTTCCACTCAAAACCCTCTCTCAGGCTGGTTTGCGTTACTAGAGGTAAAGACTTTTTTCTGTTTTGACAGGGCACCCTTACTTAACCTGCAGTACGAGTGAAGTGGCAGTCAGATCACTCTTCAGTGTGAATATTAATGAGAACGTTCATAATAATCCTTTCCTTTGACAGTGGAACAGGAGCTAAAGTCCAACAGCAGGATCAAACAGGGTGGCATGGTACATGCATCAAACCATCTGGCTAATGCATAGCTCAAGGAAATGAGCCAAAACATTTCAGTCAAAACTCTTCACTGGAACAGTAATAGCCCATGAGTTCCTTTTCCCTAAATACCCTGGAGGCAGAACAAAATATCCTGTCAAAATACATCAGTGCAGTGGAGCAAGAAAAACAAAAACTTCAGACAGTGCATTTCACCATATGAAGGTGTTTGTTTATCTCACAAAGAATTTTTTTCTATTCTTCATTTTGCTCTCTCTCTCTCACCTGCCTTCTGTGTCTTTCAGCATCACGCACACTATGTCTCGCTTTAACAGCCCATTAATTTATTCAATTCAAACTATGTTTCATTTAAAGACAGTGTTTGTTACAAAACTTTCTTACAGTTGTTCATTGTGTGACTAACTCAGTTGCTGAACTGACTTCTATAATTTCCCTCATCTGCTGAGAAGAAAAAGGCAGGTTTCTAAAAGTTTGTCTGCTAAGGACATCTTCCTGGATCCTGAGGCTTAAATATAAATCCAAATACTATATCATTATATATAAGTTTCCTCAGCATTGATATTGGTCATATTAGTACATCTTTGGTAGAGAAGTATGTTGTTCTTGGTATTAATAACTGAGCTTCCTGTAATTTAGTCAAATTGCCATCATCCACAAAGCCCAGATGATGGGTTTCCAGCCAATTCTAAGTTGTAATACTACTGGACATAAGGTGCTGAGTGGAGATAAAGAGAGACCAGCAGCCTCCAGAGCTCCCAGTGGCATTAAAGCCCCTAAAAATGCTAAATGTACCATTCTACACACAAACCTCAATGTTCATTACCGCTCAGCAGTGTTTCCAAACAGGACACATTTGATGGCTTTTTAACACATTAGGTGACAGAGGCCAGATACACTGGACTTTCACTGCTGAAAATCTAACCACAAAGAACAAGCCTGCAAATTCCATTATTTCTCCATTAATCATTAACATGCACAGACTGGCGTATTGAAATGGTATAGCAGATTAATAGAGACATACTTTGAATAAATTTCATTTTTAGTGTTCAAGTTTGGAATGGCCAGTCAAATTCAGGGAGGTAGTGCATGGAAAAAGCATGCTGAGAGGAAAATCTGAATATCCAGATTGTACCTGAAATGGGAAAGAATAGAGCCAAGTTTCTAAGTTTCAAACCCAGAGTCCATCCTGTTGCCAGGAGGAGTTTTGCAGTATTTTTATGTCTTATGTTTTAGGAGAAAAGTGGAAAAGTTTTCAAGGCAGGGATATCATTGCACAACTAATTGCCATATGCTGCTGTGTGATGCAAATGAGATTTACCTGAGACCTACAATGACCCATCAAGCCCTATTGCAGTGTGACATAAAGGGGAGCTGATTACTGATCTGGGAGCCGTGGAGCTCCTGCTTAGGTGAATTTGCAGGCAGGAATAAGTGATTTAATATTTTGCTGGAATTGGTCTCTGAGAATAGCTTTTACCCCAAAACAGAAGTATCCATAGGACCTTCACAGCATTAAATAGAATTCTACTGATGAAAACTCAGAATCAATTCTGCATGCATTTTGAAGACTGTCCTTAAATTTTAACATAAAAAACTCCATCCAAATATGAGTATTTTGTTTAAAATCAGAAGTGGTTTCAAAGTTCATTGAAGTATTTTTATTGTTAAAATATCTCAAGCAGGTTTTTGAAACAACTGAAAACCCAAGATATTTGTTTGAAGAAAATGTCTGAACTGAAATTTAGTGGTGTTGAAAAGGTCACTGATCTTTGGGTTCTCAATGAAATCTATTTAATACCGCTCTCCTTCTTACACTTACTGAAGTTTTCATGAGAACTGTTGTATTTCCAGGACAGTTCATGTTTGTAGCTGAAAACTGCAATTTCAGAAAAAGGTGGAAGGATTTGCGAGTTTTTATTTTGCAGAATTTTGGAGTTTTTTTTAAGATTTGTTGCAGTTTATTCAAGTTGGGTGTTTTTTTTTTTTTTTTTTTGGGTTGTTTTGTTGGTTTTTTTTAGCCCTAAAGTATGAGTAACTTTTGATTCAAAGCATATGGCTCCACTTTACATAGGGAAAATGTAAGGCTGACTGTCTCACACTTTAAATATTTATAAGCTTACATACTAGATAGGATAAGTTCATCAACATAATGTCTAGAATCACAGACCTTGTTTTGCTTGATGTTCTTTATTAAATGTATTGCCTACGATGGCTTTGAATAGCCTTGTTTAATGTCCTGTTCTCCAATACTAGATCATCATGGATAATAATGTTGCTGCTGGGGATAATGCAAACGTTACTGCTGCTACTATTTTGGAAGCACCAGTAATGTGCAGCTGAAATCAGAGCATTTCTTTCTTAGAAGTTGAGCACAGAAAAGCCAAATGTCCCCAAAAAAGTCACACAAATGAAATCTAATAGTAGACTCTGTATCATTAGCACAAAGTGCTGCAGTTCCTCTTCTGCTTTTTGTGTAGTGAGCAACTTTCTCAAACGGAGTTTAAAAACCACACTTTACGTGAAGAATCAATAAGGAAAATAACTATCCCCAGCCTATCATGTGTCTTCTGTTATGTAACATCCTGTTAATTTCAAATGGATATTCATAATGTGTTGAAGTGAAATGTTTAAAAAGGCTCTTATTATCACTTTTCTTCTATTTCACGACATCATTTTTTAACATATTCATAAAACTCTTATATGTACAGTCCTAATTAATCATAATTTCATGCCTAGTCTGAAGATGCTTAGTACTTAACAAGGTTTTTTTTTTTTCTGTGTCTAGATCAGGTTTTGTAATTATGACTGTTTCAGAAAATGTGTTGTGAGTGCAATATAGCTAGTATTCTGTCGCTAAAAATGTCAGTCTTTCCCTATCATTTTTGTACTTAAAAATCTTAAAAAATACTTTAAAAATAGTCTCTGTTAACTAGTGAACATATCAAGACAGTCTAAAAACAAGATCACCATATAATTATCCTTTATATATCTCTATATATCCCTATATATTTTTATATAGGGATGTAACTTATAAAAATGCATCAGAATTTTCATAAATTAAGGGCTGACATTATGAAATACTTGTAATTCTGAAACTATTTTTGCAAATGAAGCAAAGTGCTGAAAAAGATTTCATTCATAGCCTTTGAAATCAAGTGATGACCTTTATATATAATATATTTCTCTATTATGCCATACTTGAGTGAGGAAATTTACCTTTTTATTCTTATATTTTATTCATTTGTATATAGAAGAATGTATTCCAAAGTTAAAATTAATAATATCTGCTGCAAATAATGGTGGATTATCAAAATTCAAGCAGTTTGAAACTAATGTATTTTTTATGCTTTATTCCTATAAACTCACAGTAATTTTTTGAACATAATTAAGCTGAAATAAGCTCATTTCATTCAGGTAATGCTGATATTTGCATGGTTTTAAAGTATTAGTTGCTGCAAAGAACAAGTTGTTCCATGAACAGTGAAATTAGGGAAAATGAAATTCAGAAGGATTTGTGTTCATCCCTACGTAGCCTCTTACCACAACATTTTCAGTCTCTTCTTTGTGCCTTTCCCAATCCTTTGAAAATCTCCTGAATACATTATAAGGAATACAGAGGACTGAGCATTAGAGAGAAAAAAAAGCCCTTGAGCTTTGATCTGCATTTATGCTTATGGACTGGTATATATCTCAATGCATATATTGCCTGACTAGCTAAATGGGCAGACAGGCCATTCATCTATAAAAGTAATGAAGCAACTTTTTGCTTTTTTCTATTTTTTTTCTTTCTTTCTTTATTTTTTTTTCCCCAGCAGAAACATTAACCTGTCTTTTATCATGGTGCAAGTTTTGTTGAAATTGCTTGCAAAGGTTGTAGAAGACATTAGTTTATTCAAGACACTTAATCAAAAAGTTTCAAGGCTTTTCTTCTATCTGCTTAGAGTAGAATTATTGCATGTGTTTCTTATCCATAAGACCCCATTTTAAGAAAAATATAAACTTTGTTTACATAGAGTAAAAATTTCGTAAGTATTTCTGTCCTTAGTAATTCAGTAACATTTTTTAAGCTACTCATCTGAAAAGTTTTTTGCTTGATTTGGGGAGTGAGCCTTGACTTGATGGACTATTATAAAAGCATTCATTAATAATTTCTTGGATGTATCTAAAACAATTCAGAACTCATTGCTCAAGAGTCATGCTTAGATCAGGATGATCTTGTTTTTGTTGTACTCACAGCAGATCAATAGATACTAGCGTTGTGGCCAATACAGGTGTTTTCATTTCCTGATAAATACAAGAGATGAAATTGCCTTTAGACATTAAGAAAACCATTGTATAGAGAGTAACCATATATAGGGTAATCTTAGTTGCAGTTCCCTTGGGATGGCTAGACAGATTATTTTTGCCTTTTGTTATTGTTTTGAGTCATGTTTTCTGCAGGTTGTAAAATGATCAGATGTTTTGGTTTTAAAGGTGTACTATAAACTACATTTATTTCTTCCTTTTTTTTTTTTTTCAATGGGTTCTCTTGACTTAAAATGTAAACTGAGAACCATATTTAATCAACAGCTACATTCCTTGTTTGACTGATTGATTTGGCTTTCCACTTACTCATGCAGTGAATGAAATAATAGATCTCTAAAAATAGGGGGAAAAAAGATAGCAACACAATCAGTGAAATAAATAGCAAATAACTTTATAAAGAAAGGATTGCCACCCTACCTGCTCATATTCCTGTCTATCCCACACTGCCTGAAGCTTGACTTTTCTCATACAAAGCTGTCTTATATTTTGGATCCCCCATTGAAAATATTCCCTAAGAGATGAATCCTTATTCTCTGGCAGTTTTCATATCCTTTACAGTAGCCTGGGTTTGTCTCTTTTTTTTTTTTTATGCCTTTATGGATGTATAGATAGAATCAAAAATGTATCTCTGCTATAAGGTCTTGCACAGTGTACTGGCTATCATCCTTTTTGTGCAGTAAGTATACAGATTCACAGCTCGTATTAAAACAAAGTATGAAATGAGGGCATGAAAATCATGAAAAACTTGGGTCCTTCATGCTTGATGGCTGGATAGAACATAACAGCCTTTCTGCTGTGTGAATGTTATATATTTTAGATAAAATCTAAATTGTTTATTTTTCCTGTGGTCTATGGCTTTGATATCACCACTTTATCAATAGTCCTAAAAGACATGTAAAGCTGGCCCATTATTCAGTCATTTTGGCTGGCCCGCTACTAAATAATACTATACTATACTATAATACTCTAATACTCTAATACTCTAATAAATAATAAATAATAAATAATGTCCTTGCTATTCTTCATAAGAACTTCATTCCCTACCAGAAGAGTCACCTACTCTGACCTTCATCAAAGGACAGATCCATGGTCAGCCTACCCTCAGCTGTAAGCTTCTTTCCCGGTTGCTCTCATTGCGCCAACATTGAGTTCTAAGATACCAGAAAATTGCTGACAGTTTGAAATATGGATAACAGCTAGCAGGAGAGAGGTGATTTTTTAGAATTCTACCTGTAATTCGTTAAAAAAACCATTTCCTGATGTGCAAATTGTTCTGTAAACTGATTTTCTGTAGCTGACTATTACCCTACCTGCTTGCGCATCTCAGGCTTTCAAGTTCCAAACACACGTAGTCAAAAAACCCATGTAACATGCTGCTAGGCACTCAGCAGCAATCAAAGCAGACCTGGTAACTCCTCCAAAGAGCTTTGCTCCAATCCAGCCTGCCTGCTGGACCGTGGATAGTAAATGCTTCTTGCAGAATCCCTGAGGAATCTCATTACTTGAGCTGAGCTAAAATGTTTTACTCTAAACAAACACAGCAAACTGCACTGACTTTATAAATAAAATTATCCTAGTCAGAAAGCTGTCCTGTTACTTCAGAAGTATATATCAAAATGCTGATTAAATTCCTTCTGTCTTTTCCATTGAAGTTCTCAAAGGAAGAGTGTCTTCACTCTCATAGAGCCCAGCCAGCTCAGCAGTCACATTTAATTCCACATCGCTTTTCCTTTGATGTGGAGTGACAAGCCATGGGTTTTGGCCGCCCAACCAGATGGGGAGGATTGTGTTGCTCTTGTCAGTAAGGTGGGGAAGTTTACATGCAAAGGTCATCTGGATATTCCAGTAGCCTGAAAAGGACTGAGGGGACAAAGTGATTCGCATTGCTTTTGGGTAAGCCCCTATCAGTTATGATTGAAGTCTAGTTAGAATTGTGAATTACAAAAGCATTAAGATTAGGAATGATAAAATAGAGTTTCCCTCTCTCTTGGGGTAAAAGCAGATCAGGAATTTTCTGCTCAGTGAATGTGACTTCTGGCAGGAAAAAAAAGAAGTCGCAGAAATATAAAATACCTTTTGCAACAACTTTAAGGGTTTGTTCTTGTTGTTTGCTGCTTTTTCGGTTGGTTCTGTAACAGGATGAGACTGCAGTACCTCAAAGGTGTAAAGATAAGATGTCTCCCAAACACCTATAACGTTTCCTTCAGTGGTTCTAACTGGGAGAAAAACCCCAAATGGAATAGCTAATAGCATTCTTACATCTGGTGGGGGATGAATAGACCTTACAGAAAACTGGGAGATACTTGCTGCTTGAAAATAGAAAAGAAAAATTCTCAGTGGAAGAATCAAAAGAAGTTTCCAGTCATAGGCAGCTGTCACAATTTTAAATTGAAATTTTAGATCAAATGAGTGTTCCTTTAAAGTTACATATCTATAGTCACAAATCTCCAGTCTCCTCAGAGGGGACAAATCATGTTACACTCTGCCTCACAAGCAGGCAGGAGATGGATTTAAAGTTATGCCTAGCCAATTCTTGTTCATTTATTGCCTTGCAACACTCAGTAAACATTCCAAGTAAAGAACTGTACAAGTGTAATTGTATTAACTGGTTCCAGGCTGATTTAAACTTATTCCCTTTGAGCTAGTGCACTGGATTCCCTGAACAGGTTTTTCTTCTCTGGATGAGTTTCAAAGCAGATTCATTATCAAACATCTGTCAGGATCACTTTGAGTGTTACGTGAGTATTAGAATTAAATAAACATTGGAAAATCAGCGACAGATGTGCAAACAGGTATTTTCTCTCTTTTTTTTTTAATGGAAAACAAATTCTTCTGTTTTTCTAAAATGGTAAGGTCTTATAGCTGG
Organism: Pardalotus punctatus; assembly: GCA_013400915.1. Classification (NCBI taxonomy): domain Eukaryota; kingdom Metazoa; phylum Chordata; class Aves; order Passeriformes; family Pardalotidae; genus Pardalotus; species Pardalotus punctatus. The sequence goes on from VZTX01027592.1 coordinate 416,850, forward strand.
TGTATTTTGTCTTGTCAGAGTTTTAATTTTTATAGTTTTTTTATTTGTTTTTCTGTTGTTTCTTATAATTTCAGTACTGATTTTGTTACCCCTTGACAGGCAGATGGAATAGTCTTATCTGCCTTCCAGACGTTTATGGAATAATGTGGATCAATAGAAGACACTACAGATTCTTTTCCACAAGTTTTGCTATGATGTATCTGTGTGATATAATTTTCCTTTACTGTATCTCCTAAGGGAGTTTTGTAAGTCCATTAGACATGAGTAACAGATTTTGTTGAGATATCATATGAATAAAGGAAAGTTGGAGTGACCTGACACAGGCAGGGTCTCTTATCTCCCACACTGCGGAATGCAGGAGCAGGAAGGAGGTGATCTTTTGTGTCATGTTAGATGTTGCCAGCTCTCCCTTGACCTTGGAATGAGGCTTTCACACAGTACCAAGAGTGGGTTTGATACCCATTAAGTATTGAAGACTCTTTTAAAATCCATGTCGAGTTTGTCTGAGTTGGTATCACCTAATCCATCTAATAGACGTCAGAAATCCAGTCTCCTTCTAAGAGAATGCCTTTATTTTAAATCACATCTTTATCAACACACAAACACTTCAGAGATGGTAGAAGACAGCTGTAAGATTATTTCTGAACCTTTCTTCTCTACAGTTTCCACTGAAGGCATGCAACCTGCAGATAGATATTCCCCAAGAGCCAGTTGTATGGCATTTTATTTTGCTTTGATTTGCCTTCTTCTATCATATTATTCTAAGTATTTTTCCTACTTGTATTCACAACATTATAAAGTATAAACAGTGACATGCAGTCATTATTTTAAAGTGAATATGGTTCATCTTCAGGCATCTTAGCAAATTCTTAAGATCTAAATAAGACCTGTGTCTACAATTCTATCATAATCTGAAGAAAAGACATAGCTTTAATGTCTCAAATAGTTATTTGGTTTCCTATGGAAGGCGAAATAAACCCTTGGTGTTTTCATCTACACTGCTTTCTTAGAAATAAAAGGAAACTTGGACATTTTTCATATTCCTTTGAAAATTAAAAACAGCTTTAGCTAACTAGCCATATTTACTTTGCATATCTCTACCTCCTGCAAGCTGCAATACATCAGGGAAGCAGTTGCGAGGGAGAAAGGTCCTCAAGCCACAGTATAGAAATTGCTACTATTCACAATACTGGCTCTTTGCAATGGAAGATAACATTAAGATGACTTTTCCATTGCTGTGTCTGTCTTTATTCTTTAGCTAATAAGACTGATGTGAAAAGGCATGTCCGCAGAAATGATGGCTATGGCTTTGAAAGGGTTTGTTTAGTGCCAGCAGCACGCAGTTATTCTCAGCAACACCAGACAAAGACAGGAAGAGAAAAACAGCTATAACTTAAAATCTGACTGCCCTGTCGATGACAATGTTATAGAAAAATATGGAAGCAGGCTGTAATCAGCTGCTCCACAGCTTAGTGAACATAGGGTTTAGCAAATCTCATGCTGAATTTAATTTTGTGATGGCTGCACAGGAACAGATAATGCTGAGCATTGGGGTTCTGTAACATGCTTCAGTGTGAGCTGTAGAGGCACACTGGACATGCTGTCTCAGGTACGCCAGCACCGCACCAAGCAGAAGATGTATAAAAGTACATACTGCCTTCTCCCTGCCTGTAATTCTGGAAAGTACCCTGGCTAGGTTGCATTATTTCATTCTTGAGTAGATTGGTTCTTTTCTTGTGATTACTATAGATGGTTTTGCTCTTTTAAACTTTTATTACATGTCAAATCTTCCATGCAGCTCTGAACTTGAGGACAATTAGCTATTAGCATATATGCAAATTTCATTGGCTATTAGAGTGTGTAAGTCTCTATCCAAAATTAACTATATTCTAATACAGTTTGCCCTTTTTGTATCTTTCCCTCTTACTTTCTAATTCTGACAGCATTTTTCAAAAATTCCATTAATGAAAGACTATGAGTCACTAATTATGAAATTATGTCATTGAAACTGTAGTTCAAAATCTATAAAAGTTAATAAAGCCTCTCTAATGGTATAAGTTATGTCAATTTATAAGCATAATTAAAAGTACAACTGAGACTAACCAGTTTTTCACCTTTTGAAGAACTTCCAAGCCCCTTCTGATTTCTTTTAATGTGGCAAATAATGTACCAAATAAAATGATAGACAGTGAGTAAGACACAGAGGTAAAATCCTGAGGATGAGATCCTCAGCCAGTGGTGTCAGTTCCACAGGATTCAGATAGTTTTATGTGCATGGGTGTTTTAAGCTTATAAGATTTACCATTCTATCACCATTTCTTTCCTGTTTGTTAATATCTGTGGGCACCACTGGAAAAAAAACAATGAAAATACAAAAGAGATCAGGGTCTTGACTGGGATTAGGTGATGCAGACAACTCTAATTGGCACTGACTTCCCTCAGGGCAGTGATGAGTAAAACTTAAGCCCACTGCTTGCTCTGAAATGTCATAAAAGAGAGGGCTATTTTCCTGTACTTGTGGTTGAACACTGTTGATTTAATTACAGCAAAAAGTGATTGGGAAATATTTTTAAGAGAGATTAGTCTCCCATTGTCAGCTGTCACTGAGATGGATAGAACTCAGGCTTCTCTTGAGGCACTAGTTATGAGCTGGTTTGCTGGTGGCTGAGACAATAGGCTGCATATTTTTAAATTGTATCAAGAAGGACCTATTATTTAGGACTCCTTATTACTGTCAGTGTCACAACATCTTGCATTATTCAAAGAGAGCATTGCTTCCATCCGTCAGTCTCCCCTTTGCTGTCAAAGATGCAAATACAAGTTCTCATTGCTTAGAGGAAATTTGTAATATAAAAGAGAAGGAAGAAAGATGCCAGGAAAAGTTAAATGATATAGGAAGAAAATCCTTAGGGGAAAGAGCAACTGGAGCTTTGAATTTTTAGACTTGCTACATCATGAGAAAGAAAGAAAAACGAAAGAAAGAAAGAAAAACGAAAGACAGAAAGAAAAACGAAAGAAAGAAAGAAAAACGAAAGACAGAAAGAAAAACGAAAGAAAGAAAGAAAAACGAAAGACAGAAAGAAAAACGAAAGAAAGAAAGAAAAACGAAAGACAGAAAGAAAAACGAAAGAAAGAAAGAAAAACGAAAGACAGAAAGAAAAACGAAAGAAAGAAAGAAAGAAAGAAAAAGAAAATTTCCTTTTAGAAAGTTCTAGAGAATTTACATCTCTGCATGCATGGATGTCTTTTTCAATCTAAAATTGGGATGCTAGAAATTGTGCAGGATGTGTCTGAGACAAAAGAAAGGGAAACTATTCCTACAAAGACCCATTGGATTCTGAAAGCAAAGGCAAGTTCAAATAGGTTAAGGGGGGGGTTGTAGAAACAAATTATATGGCAGTTGAGCACATTTCAAAGTACAGTTAAAGGGAATATAGCTGGTCAGACTTTTGTAATAACCTTTTTTCACTAAAACTGTTGATTTATTGAAGTGAGACTTTATGGGGCCAAAGACTGGTATCAGAGACATTTTAACTCAGTTGCTTTAGAAAGGGCTTAAGTGTAGCGGTGGTTCAAGCCCAGAGAGTTTCTTCCCCCCTGAGGAATTGGTGGAGACCTAGAGCCCCCTGTCCCTCAGTTCATAATGGTATTTTCGTATCTCCCTCTTTCCTCCCTTCCTCCTTCCCGATTGGTCCCTGTCCCTTGTCCCTCCCTGGTTCCTCCCCTGTGCCGTTCCGGGATTGGTTGTTACCCTCAAAATAAGTCTGTGCCCGGCTGAGGCCGGGGTCTCTCGCCCTTGACCCCAAGCACCTGACCACCGTGTGACCACGTGTCTGATTGGGGGGGTCCGGGAGAGGGAACACTCTCTTTGCAGCACTCCGGCTTTTGGGGACAGCGTGGCTGCCGTCATAGGGAATCGCAGCTCGCGGCTGGGGGAGACGGTCCCCGACTGCAGTGAACCTGGCGCTCAGGGACACTCGCAGACACCGCTGACGAGCTGCCGATCGGCCCTGGTGGTCAGCTGGTCCAGCCCACGAGACCAGCCACACTTAAGAATTAGTTTCAGTATAATTTCAGTTCTTTTTTCAACACAATTTTCAAGTTTAAAATAACTTTTGCACAGAAAATGAAGAAAATGTTGTGTCTTTTAAAATTGTTTTAATTAAAATTATGCATTTTGGGATAGTGTTGGAGAAAGTTTTCTTCTATGCCCCAAAGCATTTGAAAATATATCTTTTCAGTCTTGAACATTTTTGCAATAGCTGATGTTCATCCCACTTAAAGATGAAAATAATTTGAAACATTTGTGTGTCGCTGAAACGTTTCCTGTGAAGTTAGAGCACAATGATTCTCTCTTCTACACATGTATCTGCTGTTCTCATTGAAGAACCTTCATTTAGAGGACTCCAGTGGCCTATCCAAACAAGCCCTCTGTGACTTGAAAGTGACGGCAAGGGATTTAAATCATAGAGACCATACTGGGTCTAAAGATTCTGTGCCATGGTCCCTGGGCTCAGACCGCAGAAACGCTGTCACTGTAAGGCGTGCCAGGCACAGGATATAAGGAAGCCAGGGTACTTCCTCATCTATTTCATGCTGTATCTCCAGAGTCTGCTTATGGAATGCTTACTTCTGTTGTTTTTACCATCAGAGCTACGGAGAGGAGTCCAAGTTTTACATTTGAGTTGGGACTTGGACAAATGCTGCCCTGAGGGAAGGGCTGAAAATGCAGTGTGGCTGTTGACTGATCTGTTTTCTGTGATTCTGGTCACTGCACTATTTGAAAAATATTTTAATTATAAAAAGTAATCATAAAATGTTATTCCAGTATTTTTAATTTGTGAAATCCTAGTGAAAAATCAATTCCTGGGCAATTTTTCAAGGAAATACTACAGGCTGCACTAATTAAAACAAAACAAAGTGTGGTCTTTGTAGGGTACCTTTAAGCGAATTCTGTATCACCACACCTGACTGTTGCTATCATGTTAGTTTGAGAAATGCATTTTCCATGTATTAGCCTGAAAACTCTTTCAGCCAGGGAAGGGACAGCATTCCATAAAAGAAATTTATTATATTTCAGGGTTTGCTGCTGAATTTTAGCTTATTTTGCAGAGAGAAAATGGGAATAGATTCCACAGGAATAGAAAAGCTATTAGAGAAGAGACCAGGCTGAAGTGTATTTCGTTTTCATTAGTGCAAAGACTTTCCATCTCCTTTAACCTGCACTCTCACCATATGCACAATGAAAAACAAAGGGTTCAATTTGCTCTACAGCACTGGTAGAATTGAACTAATTGATGAACAGCAATTTTCCCCATCAAATAAATGGAGCCATGTGATTTCTGACATGGACAGAAACAAAGCTCAGAAGCTGGCAAGGATACAGGTTTTGAATACAAACAGGCAGGAACCAAGGACAGGAGTCTCATCACAAATGAAGCTCCTGGGCAAACCATTACTATGAGCCTGCAGAGGCTTCTTTTAGCTCCTAAACAGCTCCTTCTTCATGACAGTCTGCACCGAGGAAGCAACTGTCCCAGGCACAGGCAGCTGGGCACCTAGGAGAGGAAAATGATATCCTGGCCTTGAAACTCCCTTGCTACAAAGCAAGCTACTTGTACACTTCTTTCTTTTGCAGTGGAGACTTGGTCCTGGCTCCCAGTTCTCTGCATTTTGTTCCTTTATTGAAATTCTATCCCTTCAATAATGCAAAGCCCGTGTCCCTTGAGCTCTGTCCCTCCTTACCCATCCTCCTTTTCGGGTAAAAACTCCTTCCTTCTCAAGAGTGCTTTAAAATTTTCATGTTTCTTTGGTTTTCATTTTGCAGCGAGACCCTGCTTTCTTCCTTGGATTCTCCTTTGCCACTTTCTGTAATGTATTTATATCCAGCAGTAAATATGACTATGGAAGAACTAGATCAGCTATGCAAATTATCTTGGAAAAAGCAAAGGGTTGGGTACTTACACACTAGAAAAGATGTCAGTAACATCCCTTAAGATAAAACAAATACACTTCAGTCATATATTTAGGCCAAAGGACAGAAAAGAAAGAATACAAAAATGAGGAGTTTCTGGTCCAGCTTTTAGACATTGCTAACTTGATTATTTGCACAATTGAGCCAGCTAATAGTACTCTTGGGCATTTCCTTTGACTTTGTGTAAATACAGATCTTTGGCAGTGCTGTCTGGAGGTCTCATTCCCCTCAGACTATGGAACCAGCCCAAGATGACTTCTCTGCTCTTTTAGAGGCCTAATATCTGCCAGTAGTATTCCTCTGGATCTTCTTTTTTTTTTTGTCCCCACACAGATGTACAAATGAGGTTACAAATAGATTGCTTACTGATGGGATAGCATATGAAAGATCCACCAGAAGAGGGTAGACCTGATTATCTGCAAGAACACTTAGAATAGTTGCCATAACCATATGGAATAATCTTCCCATAGATAAACATTGAATGAATTAATGAAGTTTCTAGTAAAGAAATTGCAGGCCAATGATGCAAGCTTTCTGTTACTTTGGTACAGAATCATCAATTAGATTAAAAAGATTAGGAAATGAGTATAAGAACATGATACAAAGAGAAGGAGAAGAAAAATCTATGGTTTGTGTAAAACATTAAAAATAGGTGCAAGGACTGGAAGCTAAAAGAAAATAGAGGGTCAAAAGTGCAAAGAAAGGTAGGAAAGGAAACCCAAAATTTAAGGTAGATATTAAGGACCAAGACACAAGAGGTTTAAATAATGGTAGTTGAAAAAAAATGTCAAAATACTTTCCCTCAAGGATACTACTATATGAATAGAGAGATGTATGGGTAGGTTATTGAAAGTTGTCCTTCAGATAAAAATTCAAACCTTTGAAAGCTATTTTGTTGGTATTGCTTCTAAATGGTCTTTTAGGTGAAGGAGGAGAATCTCTCAAGACCCAGATTTAGCAGAAATATAAAAAAATTGGTCCTTTGCTTCAGACTCCTGAATTAGCAGAATTTCAGGAGTGCTGTATTTGTGTGGAATGATTTCCAAAATATTTCCCTGAGGCTAGTGTAGTCAAGACGGTTTACCCACGCAGAAGGAGATTTTGCACCTGTATGTTCTCTCCCATGCTCCATTTCTTTTATGCTCTCAAAGCTTCCTGGTGTTTGCCTAAAGGTAATTCATCCCTTCCCACCTCATAGGCAAGAGCTTTTCTGAATGCACTTTAATTGCCTCAGTGTTAATTCCTGTTTAATAGTGTTAAATTTCGCAGCAAATTAAAACCTAATTTCTGAGTTTGAACTGTATCATGTTGTGCAAGTTACATCTTGACATTACTGCGTGCCCAGCTGCCCGCACGATACTTCATATCCTGAGGAGCGTTTCATGGCTGTTTTAACGCAACAAAGCACTGGTGTTAATCCTCGGCAATTTCCAAACTAGAAACTGTGAAGAGCAAAAGTGGAATAGTTTCCACAAAAGTTTTTGTGAAAATAATTGGACTGAAAATGATCACGTGGTGGTAGCAACTCAAATCCTCAGAGAGGCTGACAGAGAAGCTCTTGGAGAGCAAATTTTCCTCATAGCCCCCAGCTGTTATTGGGTAAACCTACCAGTCCCTGCTGAGCCCACAAACAAAGACTGGAGATAGGAAGGGAAGGGATGAGAAAAGGAACTTGTGTTCACTCTAAGCTAGAGGGCCTATTGTTTCCAAGTGTTTGTTAAAAAATTCTGGGAACAAAAAGAACCTGAAAAATGTTCACATTTCAGGCATATATGGGACAATGAAATGTGTAGGGTCTCCTCTTGCTGTTTTTGTTTTTGGCTCCAAAACCAGCCCAAAGGATATGCAGAATGAGCAAAACCCCAGTGTAAACAGCTTTAATGAAAGGGATGTACCTAGGGCAGAGAGCAGTGGAGCTGACAAAGAGATCTTCATGCTATCTTTTGATTGATATGTGTACTTAATTGAGTGCCACATGTTGTGTGTGTTCTGAGGCACACAATAAGAATTTGCCAGTAGCAAGTGACAGCTCTGAGCATAAATAAAGCATTTCATTGATCATGGAATGACTGTGGGTGGTCTTGTGGCAGATCACCTGCAAGCCACTGCAAACATAACAGTAGTGGCAAACCATTTCTCTGCCATTCACAGCTCCTTTCAAAACCATTTCAGCACTTATGCACTTTACAAGATGAAATGGAGAAGCTGTGGGCTGTTACTGCAGGCTAAAGATAGGCTTCCTTACCTCTTCCCTCAGTTTGTGTGCTGACAGTGAACTCTTTCTCTCTTTTTCCCTGTTGGGACAGAAAAATGATGCAATTGAAACTGCTGCAGTGACTACACTGACTATTCTGCTTGGAGGGCTGTCTCCTGAGATAGCTTTTTTTCTGAATGCTGCTGTATCTTAAAGTGATTTCACAAGTGATTGGGTGAATGTAGAATCACATGTACTCTGACAGCTGCCTCTAGAGGAACCTTGATACAGTGTCACAAAGCATGGCTTGCGGTCCACAATCTATTGATATATGATCGTTAAAAGCAAAAAAGCCTTTTTAATTTTTTTATTTTTTTTTAATTTTAAGTAGGATCACACTACAATGAGAAAGGCCAAGTCTCACTAGGGCAAAGGGTGCTGCTTCACTTGGGACCCCACCCCTCCCAACCAAACTCCTCTCTCTTTCAGAACTGGACTAGCATAGGAGACCATGATGTGATGTCTTCCACTGGAAACCATTCCTTAGTTCCCTGGAAGCAAACTAGGTACAGAATAGTTTTTGCCCTGCACTCTGAATTAATGCAAGGTGTCCAAGTGCCAGTCTACTATTTTGCATTTTCATAGACAATCCATGTCTCTCTCTTCAGAGCGCTGTTGTAAAGTGGATTTGGATCATTTGGATCAGAGTGGAAGGTCACTGATGATATAATGATGGCTCAGTAGAAGCAAGTAGACTCAATTTCATGGTAAGTTTTGCAACAGAGGAAAGGTGGTGTACTGGAATTTGTATTCAGGTAGCACAATTCCTCTTGGCAATGCTGAACGCTGCTGTAAAGTGAATAAGTAATGTTGGCAATACATAAAGACTTAAAACTAGCAAGTCACAAAGTGAAATAATACTAATAATTAGAAAAGTCAAGTAGCAAAGACTGGAGAGGTCAATTGAAAAAACTGCTTTCATATTGAATGGAAATCTTGACCACCGGCCATCCAACAATTTCTCTTGCTTGGTTATAAAGGTAGAGATTTTAAGCAGCCTACTTAGGGTTTGATCCAAATGTAGCTAAAGGTAGTGGAAACCTTTATGCTGACTTCAGGGAGCTTTGCATCAGATGTTTAATTTCAGTCAAATAAGTACCTGTGCTTTATTTGAAAAGCCATAGATGGGAAAATAAGAGAAAGAAAGAGAGAGACTGGAACTATTGTTTTACCAATTACCTAGAAAATCCAATTAACTAGTGATTTAAAGAAGTGGAAAACAATGGAATAAAATAATTTTATTTCCCTCAGTTAACAATAACACATTAGGTTGTTAAGATGAAAATAATTTAAGAATCTAATATGCCTGTCATTATGCGTGCTGTTTGCTTGTGCATGTTAACTTCAGCAGGGAAACCTGAGTAGTCAATTTTCTTTTCCTCAGCTCAAGCTTGCATATTTGTATATTTCAATATATTGGAGAGATTATTTCTTAAAATAAAAAATTATTTATATATATATACATATATATATATGTGTATATATATATACACATATATACATATATATACATGTGTATTTATATACACTTGAAAAGCCCTTTTTTATAAATTTATAATAAAATTGAAAAATCATGTTTCGATGGCTGAACAAAAATTTTAATTTAGAATCTTAGAGTAATATGTTAATAATCCTGGCTCATATTTGTCTCTATTCAGTCTTAGCTTGAAGATTCAGGTATTCTCTCCTGTATTTCATGCATTGCTTCTGATTAAGCCCTAATAGTAATAGGCACAACTTTGTTACACAATTTGCAGCTTGACCTCACAATCTGTTTGCTGCTATGTTCCATTATGTATGATATATTCAAACTTTAAAAAACATGATTTAATAAAAGGATCTATAGCTTTCTGTGGGATTACTACATAATTATGGTTTCCATATTCTCTTTACCATTGTAGGACATATCAAATATAACCATCCTGAGACAGTGCTGCCTAGGAGGTCAGGAGTTAGCATAACAATGAAGTACATTGCAGTTTCTGACTCATTTGTAGTCTCTTCCTATTAATTCTGAGTGCATACACAGATTATGTACTTTAGTTTTTGTTTTTTTTATTTCCGGGAAGATTATTATATTGTTTAATATCTTCACAGATGCACAAAATGTTGATATGTAGGTCTTGCTCCTGGCTTTATAACATCAAATGTGTTGGTTTTGGTTTTAATGATTTAAAAAATAAAACCAAACCATACTAATTGAAAATATTCAAACAGTATTAAGATACTTAAGATATTGCATATTTATTTACTGCAATGGAATTTTTGAAAGTTTTCTTGAATTTCCCAAGAGCAGAACCAATGATTGATGGATCTTTTGCAGTAAATAATAGTATCGTGTGTAAAAAGAAAGGAAAACAAAAACCATAGAACTCTAGATGTGAAAGTGTTTCTGCTGTCATATGTCATGTTTCTGCTGTTTCTACTGTCATATCACCTACAGAAGAAGGTGAATCTTAAATTCAGGGGGTAAAACAAGTCATTTGAGGAATATGTAAAAGTTTATTAAAACATCAGCATTGCACTTACAGGACACCAGATTCTGAAGCCATACCACAGTATAGCTGGGACACACATGATCCATTCACAAATTTATTTCACTCCTCAGACAGCAGAGCTGATATAGTTTATATAGCCAAAAGTCTACCCTACAACATGGGTTCATGTACTGCATATGTTTATATCCGTATGGACTTTATATGTACTGTATCCATGCATTTGCATTGTATTGGCTATTGTGCATATCCTCCTTAATTCACTCCTTGATTTCTGTGGAGCAGGATTCTCCACAGATTTTTTACATCATGCAAAACCAGACCTAATACCTGGGTGGAGTGTATAGTATGACATGCAACCAAGCAAGGCAACCTGGGTTTTGCCAGTCAAGTAGTGAAACAGCAGGGGCCACCCCGGTCTAAAAGGAATGAGACCAGATTAAGGAAGTACTGGCAGACAGATTTCAGGATGCTGTGTGAATATATTTCAAGAACAGTGAAAATTGTATCCTGTTTCCCTGTACCCTGGGAAATCCATAGCTGAAATAGAGCTTGATGTTGTTGTTTAAAAGTAAAACAAAACCATACAGGTAAGGTTTTTAGACATAGACCTATGCATTCTTTAGGCTTCATGACCAGTTTTATGAAGGCTTCAGGAATAATATGACCCTTCTTATATACAAAGGCCTTAAGTGTTAAAGACAAGATTTTGTAGAGGAGAGTGGAGAATGGTGTGATTAAAAATTATCTGAATGAAGCTCTGAGTACTCTCAGCTCCTAAAAATCAGTCCATCAGCTATGATGGTCCAAGTGGCTGGCAAATACATGGTTTGGACACAGAGGCAAACAGGGAATCTATGTCTGAAAGGTTGCATTGTGATACCCATGCACGCACATGCATTAGGAATATGCACCCTAAAACATGCATATTAGCTAAGTGTCTTTTTTGTATTGAGGACCTTTTTCATCCTTTCACTTCTGACTTGTATGAGTTTTTTAACCCGCTGAAGTGTTCTAATTGAACTGTAAGAAAGGATAAAAAATTCATCATGACCATAGGACACACCATGTGCACATTTATTGCAATAGTGTAAATTTGGTGTATTTCTGTCTGGAATAAATGAAAGGTATTTCATTTATTCCTAACAGAAATACACAAAACATTATTATTGTGGACACTAGAATCAAACATGCAGAATACATGTGGTACACGTGCAACTTTTTTTCAAGATATAACAGAGACTATTTTTTTTTTTAGTTCCATTAGCAGATTCCCAGTTGTAGTTGTCAGTCTTGGCTCTTTGGTATTGTCTAAATCTAGTTGCAATTAAGTAAGAATGTGATTTCCAAAACACGTAGTAGCAGAATCATATGTCCTTTTGCTCAGCCAAGTGTGTACTTGAGGAGAAGAAAACAGGGAAGTGTCTTCAGCCCAAGGACGTGGAAAGTGTAACCCTTCAAATTGACTATCAATAATTAAGGTCTTTGATGCTTTGAATCATTTAGATAATAAGATTGCTTTGAAGTAAATAAATAACAAATTAGAATTTGTGGTAGTCACAGGTGTTTGGCAAGACCGCTTGTAATCAAAAGCAAAATGAATGCATTTTGCTCTGTGTAATTAGAAAAAGAAATGAAGTTTATATGCAAATTGTGAAGCACTTTACTAAGAGATAACCGGTCAGACAGCTTTTTGTAATTTAAACTTTCATTTATGCGGAGAATTTGCAAAGTATCCATTTTCAATGCAATTTCAGTGCAGCTGCTTGAACTATCTTAGTCTTCCTAAGAGAGAAATTCAAACATCACTGGTACCATGCCAATCTTGTTACAGCACAATAAGGACAACATATGCATTTTTAAACTTGTCTTTCTTTCCCCACCTCTAAAATGGTAGCAAACAAAAATCCCTGAAGGTTAGGTGAAATTACTTGATAAGCAAATAAATAAGCAAATAAATAAATACTGGGAGATAAATAAGAATGAAAAACCTGCTAATATGTTTCAAACATTTTTTGAAATTGAGAGTTAATATTGAGGAACAGTGAGGGCTTTTCACCAGTCTTCCACATTGAAGGGAATATTTCCTCGCTGGCCAGCATTTCCAAAACATCTCAAACATTTCCATTTGGGGTATTGATGTCACCTTCAAAAGCCATGACTGACAGAATGCATGAGGTAGAAACTGCTTGGAGTAGGTATAGCAAGGGGGATATGGATGAAAGTGTCTTAATAGTGAAATGGGATTTGTTGTGAAGGGACATGAGATAAGAAATGGAAGATTTGTCCAAGGAAATATGAGACATGGGATAAACTGGAAGAGTGTGGAAACACCAAGTCAAAGACAGATTCAGACACAGAAACTGAGAGGAGGACTCCAAATAGGCATGTGGAGAATGGAAAGTCTAAGGTAGAGGAGAACAGAGGAGGCAATGTGTGAAGCCATAATGAAATTGTTTTTTTCAAGGTTTACTTTTCAAAATTAGGTCTGTAAACTTCAAGATATTGTGACTGAGAAACATAGCTGACAGAATTAGACAAAAAAACTAAGACGTGATTATTTTATGTTGAACCATTGCCTAAAATCACCAGTATTGAAGATATCGTATCTTCCCAGTGTTCAAATATAGTAAGATATTTTGTAACCTATCTGAAAGAGAAAGATGGAAGGAATGGGTTTTCCTACAGCATTTCTCCTACCCTCTGAATAGTTAGAGAGCAGTGGCTGCAAAACTATAATTATGAGTGTTAAATCACACTCCAAATTCTCTTTGAGTCTCACTTCTTGTCACATATCACTAATACTGCCTTTGCTATTGGCAGAAGTTCTTGTCTTTTGAAGAAAAAAATGACCTTGGTTCTGACTTATTTTACTGAGTTGGGTGAGTGATACTGATCATGCTTTTTGTAAATACCTTTAGGAACCTCTTACTTGAAAGGTAATATACTGTTAAAGTGTCTTAATGCTCACCTCCTATATCCTCATCATGTTTAACACCAGCCAGCAGCCAAGCCCCATGCTTGGCTCACTCACTCCCCCAGCAGAGAAGTTGGAGAGAGAATTGGAAGGGTAAAATTTAGAAAACCCATGTGCTGAGATAAAAAGAGTTTAATAGGGAAAACAAAAGACACACACACACACAAGCAAAACAAAACAAGGAATTAATTCACTGCTTCCTATGCCTGGCAGGTGTTCAGCCATCTTCCCATTACAGGTAATGTTGACTTGGGAAGACAAACACCATCACAGCAAACATTCCCCCTTTCCTCTTCCTTCCCTCCACTTTCTATACTAAGAACAATGTCACATGGTCTGGAATATCCCTGTGGTCACCTGTCCTGGCTGTGTCTCTTCCAACCTCCCATGCCTCTCCAACTTCCTCACCAGTGTGGCAGTATGGAAAGCAGAAAATGCCTTGGCTCTGTGTAAGCCCTGCTCAGCAATAACGAAAACATCTCTCTGTTATCAGCCCTGTGCTCACCTCAAAGCCTAAACACAGCCCCATGCCAGCCACTGTGAAGAAAATTAACTCTAGCCCAGCTGAAAGCAGCATGCCTATATCCTGGTCAATGTCAAGTTGAATATGAGCCAGCACTGTGCTCTGACAGACAAAAGGGGCAATCGTATCCTGGGGGGGCATCAGGCACAGCATGATGGGCCAGCTGAAGGATGGGTTTGTCCCGCTCTACTCTGTGGTGATGCGGCTTCACCTCAAGTCCTACGTGCTGTTTTGGGCAACACAATATAAGAAGGATAAAAAGCTATTGGGAAGCATCCAAAGGAGGGCTACAAAGATAGTGAAGGGTCTGGAGGAGAAGCCATATGAAGAGCAGCTGAGGTCACTTGGCCTGTTTGTCCTGCAGAAGAGACAGCTTACTCAGGAGGGGAACTGGTGGGACAGGCACCCATCTCTTCTCTAGGGTGATCACTGACATGACTTGAGGGCATGGCATGAAGCTGTGACAGGGGAGATTTAAATTACATAATAGGACACAGTTTTTCACCCAGAGGGTGGTTGGACACTGGAACAGGCTTCCCAGGGAAGCAGTTATAGCACCAAGCCTGACAGAGTTCAAGAAGCATTTGCACAAAGGTCTCAGGCACATCGATTATCCCTTGCGAGTCCCTTCCAACTTAGGATATTCTATGATTCTATGATACACTCCTTTCCCCTACATTTCACAGCAGCTGACCTTTTGCTTTTATATGGCATCTATTTTCTTGATTAATATTACAATGCATCACCTTTATGAGCAGCTATGCCACCTTTCTTTCAGCAGGCTTTTGTTGGAAGTGACTTCTATGACTATTAATTATTTCCCATAGAATTCAGCCCCAGATAGTAACCTTGCTCATTAATAAAGAAAAAATTGCGTGCGTAGTGATCTGTAAGTTTTTGCATAATTAGCCTATACATATTTCTTAGAGGCCATAACTATCAGATTATTTGTATCACAGTAGGAAAAATGATTCAGAAAGCCCTAAGGATTCTTCTTACAAATTTTTTAAAATATTCATTACAGTTTAAAATCTTCTTTGTGGAACTCTAAACTGCCGCGCTTTGTACTAGCTGTGAAGTATTTCTTTTAATACCCTTGCTATTGACCAGTTCTTTGACTACAGAAAATTCTTGATCTGTAGCACTATGTATCTGTTATTGTTGAGTCATTGTGGTGATTAGAGGAAATCCTAAAGCCACAAGTGTAGAGATGTCATCTGTAGTGAGCTCCGATTTTAGTGGAGATAGCTGCAGAGTTTTTTATTTAAGTGTGTTTACTGTGCCAGTTCCTTGCATTTCTCTTCTCTTTTTCATTGCTGTAATCCGATGCTGCTGTCAAGCACGTTCCATGTTCCAACCTAGTAGTGATTTCATTAGTGACAGGTAAAATGATCAAGAAGTACCATCTTTGTCTTCCCCCTCTTCAGCAGGTATTTAGACCTTCGCAGCTGCAAGTGAGAAAGCAGATCCTCTTCTCCTAGAACTGCAGAGGGTATTCTCTTGGTAGACATTTCTGGTATAGAATTGTTTCAGTTGCATTGTGTTCTGTTCCTCTGTTTCCCCCTCACTTGATGTACTTGCCTAAAAGCTTTTTAAATGAAGGTTCATAATTCTGTTTATATTTTGCTTAACAGAAAGGGGGTCCTGGTCATGTCTGAAGATCTCAGTCACTATCACAATGAAATAAACTTTAAAAAGCCATGATTAATACTTAAACAAATCTCATTCCATCTAAAATGGAGGAGTGGAACACAAACTTAAGATGACTACTTCATGATGTACTGTAATGTAGTCTTAAATTCAGTGGCATAGCACAGGGAACCTTCACCAAAATCTCTACACACTTAGGGAAATTAGTTTTACAGCTATTCTTTGAAAATCAGGCCCGAGACTTATTGAAAAGGATGGGATTTAAAACTACATATTTATTCTTGACAATTAATGATTCCAGATATTGTTTCTTTTACAAGTTTTTGTTCAGTAAAAGAGAAGCATGAGAAAAATAATAGCAGCTATGACACACATGTAGAGATTAATATGACCACAAATACCAGCTTTTGGAAACTGCATGACATTTCATACTTTACACAATGTCAGACCCCACGTGATCAACTCTGGTGCCATAAAATTCTCATTCATGTTTATGCAATTATTCATCGTATGTTCAAAGGAGATGAGGGAAAACTTTAAACAGAGAATCTTTTTTTTCACAGAATTATTACAGCACAATGTTAGCATGATTTGGATGCCCAGGCTCTGAAGCCTAGGGGAGAAAATACCCAGACAGTCCAGCCTACAAAGTGCTGCACACTCCTTTCTCCCTTTGTCTCCAGCTGTAGATGAGGACATTCATTATTTCCATGTGTCAAGCACAGAAATTGATTGCAAATTAGAGGCACATGCTTTTACTAAAGACAGGAACTGAATTATGATTAGATTGTAGCTCCAAATTACACCAGTATATGAAAATATATAAGCTGCAGGGGAACACAGCTCCAGATGAATTTGTCCTTTTTATCTCACAAATGAAAGCTATTCTTTATCCAACAAAAAATCTAGAAATAGACAGTATTCAAAAAATCACAAAGTTGATGCAACACTTCATCTTGTTATTTGTGACTAAAAACGTCTTTTAAACATTTTTATCTTTTCTCATTCATCTAGATAGTCTTTTTTTCCCTCTATTTTTTACTAATGGGCTCTTTCTAAGTATGGAAAAAAACCTAAAAAAACCCCCACCAAAAACTCACAAAAAACCATCAACCAACCAATCAACCAATCAACCAAAAAAAATTAAAAAAAAAAAAAAGAAAGGTGGGGGGGGAGAGAGAGAACAAAAAAATCATTCCGTTTCAATGCCTCATTCAATTTGAAAGCTCCATTTCTTTTATCAAGAGAAGCTGATATTTTGAAAATTCCACACTGAAAATGTGGAGATTTCTTTTTACCTTTTTATTTCAGCCTGTGGGTTACATGTACTTTTGAAAGAAGTTCTATGGTTCTCTAGTTGAAAGAGGCAATCATATGCCTGAGGACATATACAATAGGAGCTGACAATGGAGCATTTTACTTTTTATTTGTTGAAGAAAAAATAGTAACTATGACACCAACTTGGAAATAAGAAAATACTTTCTTTAATTGGCAGAGTTCTGCATACAATTTGTTGGAGAGAAGCTACAGTCTAGCAAAATTCTGTTTCAGTAGTAAAAAGCCCATTCTGTCTACACCCAGAGGAGTCTGGACTTCCTTCCTATTTAATACTGAGGAACGGAATTTTGTTTGATATTCAGTACTCATTTTATTTTCAGTTCCAGAATTATAATCATTGGCTGAGTCTACCAGGACTGGCTTACAGGAAACTCAGATTTTCTCCTAAGCTTGGTCACAGACTTTTCTTTGAGATCTTAGTCACTTTCTTATATTGCAATCTCCAAAAACACAAACAAAAAAACAATCCAAAAAACACAAACACCCCCCACAAACCAAACCAAACCAACACCACAACAGCAGGATACTTGCCAAATTATTACATTACTTTGAGATTCTTGGAAGAATGATGTTAATAAAATCAGGTAAGTAAACTAGGAAATATTTGTAATTAAATCAAAATTTGATGTGGGAAAGTACTAATTGTAAAGGACCTTATACCTAGCTGACTGATGAGAAATGTCTTCCAAAACTGTCCAATCTTTTGCTGACACTACAAATAGAAATATTTTCCTTCAACAATTGCCAGTATGAAATATGCATGACTTTATTTTCCACCCAAATTCTCCCTCTTTTGACTTTTGTTTGACTGTAATGGGAAATGTCTTTGAAATCTTGAATTTTTTTTCCAGAATTAAGTTCTGTCTTTTCAAATGGCTTTTAAATTTTAATTTTTAATTATTACTAGGGACAGCATTTCAGAGAGAAAGGGAAACCTGACAAGACTCTTGAGAATCTAGTTTCACTCTGGGCTAAAGAGAGATCAGACTGTCAGTCTCATGCTTTGCCTATCTGGTGTGGGCTGATATCAATTAATGTATCCTTTGGTTTAACAAGAAATTTTTCTCCTGGTCTTTGCTGGCAGGTAGGGATGGCACAAAAACCATCAAACACTCTCTGATTACTTTCAGCATTATTTTTTTTCTGAAAAAATACCACACAAGGTTTTTTTCCTTAGTATTTTTTCAAGTTTCTGTGGATAAGAAAAGAGAGTTATACTCCTGACACCACATTTAATATGTTTCTTCTCCTGGCTAGGGTGAACTGACACACATCGCTTTGGCTTCCATCAGCTCACCTAGGCAGTTGTAATTTACTCTGAAGGGATGCTTCTCAACTCTCTTCAAAGGCAGCCCAGGTGGCAAGCTCCTGTCTACCAACTCTCTGGAAAGACAATATGAGCAGATGCATCCAGCTGCAATAGTCAGAAACCTTATTTCCTTTATACCTCCAGGAATAAAATCCTTCTATTTTTTTTAAGACTGTGTGCATATGTGCAGGGATGGGTGAATTTCGTTAGCAGATGGAAGGTCACAGGTGGTTTTGCATGGAAACATAATTAAATTGCATTGATTAAATTAAATGTCTGACAAATATATGGCCTACTCATGCCACCATGAATGGGGCAGTTAAAATGCATCTCCATACTCTGGCAGCAACTATTTTATTTTGGAAAGGGAAATTAATCTGGAGTGAACTCACTTGATGCTCCCTGACTCTGAATCCTTCATCAAAATTATTCCTCCATCAGCTTGGGATGAGAAAGCAAATCATTCACAATTAGCAGGCTTGCCTTTCTTTAAATTTTATTAGCATTTGCACCAGTCATAGAGTTGCTGATGCCAGAGAACACCTTTCTCATCTCCAACAAAATAGCCTCATACATGCTTGGGATGATCATGCTGATCAAAAATAATTAAGAAGGAAGGAGAGTTATTAGAACTGAAGGCACCTATCTAATTGCAAACACTGAGTAACATAATCTTTGTTACAATATGAGGGAACACACTGTAGCTGTTACTTCATTCTGTTCCATCTCTGAACTCAATTTACACAAAAAAACCCCTAAGTATAGTCTAAATAACCTGGGGATAGGGACTTTGGTGTCTGTCACTGATGCTGGCAGAGAAGAGAGTTTGCCATTTACATGGTTTCAAAGTACTGTCTCTCTCTATTTACGTATTTAGGAAATACCCAGAGCTTAATTTAAAGAGTTGTCAAACTGCTACAGATCATTTTGCATCAGTAAAGTAAAACCAGGTCTTTGTAGGAATGGGACTTGTTTAATTAACTGATGTCCAATAAGAACCTCAAACAGAAATCGGTATAAAAATTCTCTTAGGAGCTTCATTTATGTAACAAATGGGCCAACATAACAGGGTTCCTCAAAAATGACAGAACTGCACTATAACTTCAAGTATCTTCAATTGCCTGACTTGGTCTGGAAACCGCTTAAGAAGACATACATTATGGGATATTGTTTTCTTTCTTTCCACATGGATAAAATGAAAGGAACTTTTCCTAAGAATTTCGTTCCTTCATTCTTGCTTGTTCAGTAGAACATCACATTTTAGTAGAAAGGGTTTAGAATTAAGTTTTCTTTCAATATTTTGAAAACTTTGAGCCTTTTAATGTTCTTTGGCATTTGCTTGGCAGAGGTCAACATGAGGGGGTAAAAAAAGAGAAGAGGTAGATTACAAGAAACTCACAGAATTATGCAGCTATTTAAGGCCTTAATCGCAGGGCTATGAATTTTGCAGCATGATGATTTCAGCTATGTTTTCTTAATTGAACATTAGCGAAGAAAATGCATAAATAAAAAGAACATCACGAAATAGATTGTGTGCTCTCTGTTAGTGTGCTCAGTTTAAGCGCATGGGTAAAAAGGTGTGTCCTTAGTTTCTTTCAAATATTCACATGTATGATTAGTGCTTGTCCTGATATGGTGAGTAGATATTAAAGCCTAACTATAAAGTTATTTTTAGGATTCTTACTTCAAACAGTAAGTTTTGCACAAAACCAACATGGGATCCTGGTGTGGAGCTTTTTTGTCATCAAGAAAAAGCATTACAATTGGTTACATGAAAGATATTTTTTGGGGGTGAACTATTTAAAAACAATTTGGGTCTTGTTTTTTGTAAATAATAGCAAATTTGGTTAAAAACAAAGTGTTAGTTATTTGAGTTTTTCTTCCTTGGGCACATGTATATGTAAGGGTTTGTGGGCATACTAGATTTTTCTAGGATAGTCAAGAGATGTTTATTATGTGACCTGTACAACATTTTACTTGTAGGCTATTGCAGTCATTCAGAATCCCCTGGCAAACACTTACTTAAGAGCAGAAAGCTTCCATGTTTTAGTGGAAGAGAATATGACATTTCCCATCCTGTAGCTGGAAGAATTCCTTCTCTTTTCCCAGGAGAAGAAACACACTCTTCAGAATAATCTCCCATTTGGAATAACCACAAACACTGAAAGCTATCTCATGATATGCCACACAGAGCTAGTCAGTTTATTAAAAATCTCATGGGTTGAAAACAACTTGCTTTAGAGCTCTCTCCAAGAATTTATCTACACAGACAGCTTATTCAGATTCTGAGATAGTGTTAGCGGCCAAGAAATCTGGCTTTCACATGTTTTCAAACCTACTTAAATCAAAATAAAACACATTTAGGCAGTATACAGCCTAGGCAAGAGCTCCCATCATGAAAGGGAACTTGTTTTTTAAGAGATATGAATGCAAAGGGACAGGATCAAGGCTTCATCTTTTGGCCAGGCCTGAGGAATTACCCCTCTTGCAGGAGATTTCAGCTGTGTGAGCATTCCCAGTATGGTTCAGTGCAAAGCCAAAATGGCAGAGCTGGAAAGAGCTTACTCTCACCTGTTCACAAGTGTGGCAGACAAGAAGTGCTCTTGAAGACATTTACACCTGAGAGACAGCATTCAGCAGATCTCTGTCCACCTCTACAGGTATTGGGTACTGGCTTCTAGCTGAGGCCCAGTAGCAAGGCATTCACACTTAGCTAATAATGCTAAATGCACTGCTATCCCTGCTGAGGTGAATGTCTGAGGGGAGATTTTTCTTTGTGAACTCATCTGTTGCAGGGGAACCTCAGATGAATGATGATAGATGAGCAATACTTACACAGACAGATACTGATTGCTCATCTGTCATGACAAACGCCGGTCGCAGCTGCAGGGGAGCGAACTGCAGCAACCAAAGCTCCTCAGCCCAGTAACCCTAGTATTTGTATGTGGTACTAGCTTTTATAGAGGTAATCAATCAGTTACTACCTAATAGAAGCCTGCTTGACCCTCGGATTGCCTCCATGTTACAGGATTTCAAGCCTGAAACTTCAGCTCTATATGCAAGTGGTCACAGCATGCAGAGTTCTCAGAAAACCTTTATGCCAGTGACAAGCCATGCAGGAATCTTCTAACAAAGCCGGGGGCATAGACATGGAGACAGCGATTTCCTATACCAACAAATTTCTCCAGGGTAGAAAACTAATTTCAGTTTTCAATCCCTTTCTTGCAGAAAGTCCCAGATGCATGTCAAATAGCATAGAAACCTTGCACAGCCCACTGCTGTCCATCAGAAACTAAGCTATCATCTGAACTATGTCAGTGAGTTAGAACCCCACAGAAGCCTTCAAAACAGAAGACAGAGACTTCAACTTTGAAGCTGTTCACATTCCCTCTCATTGGGATGCTCATTTTGCTTGGAATTATCTTCAAAGTTAAAATAACTGGGGGATTGTGATATGTGATAATACAAGAAAGAGAGTCGGATGTTTCTGTGACTGCCGCAAGTGCAGAACTGTGTTAAGGAAGCTTTCCTCTCTGACCATCCAGGAGGCACTCTGTCAGCCACACTGTCACAGTCAGAGACTTTCACTGCTTCGACTGAAGCCTCTTTGCAGTGAGTGACTCTGGTGACCCGACAGGTGCCCCACTGGACCTCCTATGCACCCCACATCCATCAGCTGCAAACTGAGCTACCTGCACTGAACGGATTCCTCAACTGTTACCATGAAAATTCCAGATACTGCTAATGATACGCCTTACTATTGCAGGATTTTCTCTACAGATTTCACAGTAGATGTTCTGCAACTTTGTAGAGTTCACTTTCAGACGGGGCAGGGTGGGGAGGAGGTGTGCAAAACTCTCAAACACCATCCCCTCAAACCTGTTTTCCAGTCTGAACTGCTATTGAAGTCAGCTATATTCACAAATGCTTTCTGATAATGATTAGAAACATTAATCAAGTGGATATTTGTTCACTCTGGTTTATGGAAAGTAACATTAATTCCATATTCAGGAATAAACATGACTATTTATTATGTGCCATTTTATTACTTTAATCATCTAATAGAGAGATAGGAATAAACCTGTGTGTCTTAGGTGTACAGTGCACACTTTGTATAAAGTATAGCGAATGCTGAAAGGTAATTGATCCTAAACATGTTGAGGCCAAAACATTTTTGACGGTGATGCAGTGAATTGTACCACCTGCCATTTAATTAAATATGTTTACACGGAAGAAATGAAAATCAAACCTGCTGACTATGTGGATCACATTGTTGAATCAGTTGGAACTTCTTCTGGATCACACTTTACTGTCTGATGTGTCTCTAAACATCATAAAGTGCTGTACCCAAAAACCTAGATGTAGAGCTAGTGCTATTTACTTTACAATCAGAAAGGATGCCCCAGACCAGGGCATCAGGCAAGTTCCTGATGACAACTGACATGCAGTTGGAAGGTCTGTCTGTTCATGGTTTGGGGCCCAGACCAGAGACTCCACGGTCAGGAACAGGCTTGGCTGTGACAGGAGCTGTAACTCAGGCAGGGACCAAATTCAAGAACTTCTGCCTGAAATCAGCCCCTATAAGTCTTCCCCCAGAGCTGCCAAAGAGCCTCTCCCAGTGTCACCAGAAGGAAGAAGTACTGCCCCAGCTGCACTGTGCCAAAGCTGGCTCTAAGCTCAGGCAGACAAAACCCCAGGATAGGGAGGATTTGCTTTGGGTCCTTCCAGCACAGTTGTTTACGTGCAAGCATGCTACTGTTGTGAGGGATTCAGCACTTCAGCTAGGTAATTTTGTCTATCTGCTTCCAGCCCACTGCAAATATGAAATAAATTACTTGGCAATTGCAGAAGAGTAGGGGGTGTGTGAGGAATCAGTTAAGAAGAGTCAGCTGGGAAAAGGTAATTTGTTACCACATGGTAACTTGTTGTTTGTAATTGTTGGTAGGTTTTGTAAAGATTTTTTATTCCTAGAGGGTTAACCACTTTCTAGTGTCTCATTGTCTTCTAATGAGGAAGAACGGATGGATGGGGGAGCATTTAACTTTCCAGATTTATTGCCTAATTTTCTGAGTGTTTTGTAATTCAGCTCAATTACACAAGACAAAGAAATGTCAACAGGTTGCTTTTATTTCATTAAAATCTGCTGTTGGAAATAACCTCTGCAGAAGTACATCTTTCTTGGAAAACAATTCAAAATTAGCTGCATATATTTTATATTTTTCCAGTTCTTCATGCATTGACTATTGCTTCTTGCTACACACTGGATACAAATTAGTCTAGTGGTCGGATCTGACATGAAAAAAATATTTCATCTAAAACTGAGGAAAAAGAGTGGAAGACAAACAAAATAAATTGATTTATTTGAAATGCCCCTAATCCTGGGAAAAAAAACCAATGAAACTGTTTCATGTAATTATTTCTCAAAAATGTGCCTCAAACCAGTATTGGATGAGTGGTTTTCTGAATCACAACTTGTATTTTCACTTTTATCCAAAATAAATGTCACAAAATTTCCAAGTCCATTATTGTGCTGAGCTCTCTGTAATAATGGTATGGTTTAGTCTATGACACATGTTGACCTTTGTGAGTTGCTTACTGCTTTGGCTTTTTCCTTTTGATTAATTTTAGTAACTATTTTGGTAAGTGCTATGAATTAGTAGGTACCATGATCCCAGAAGTCAGAGGTCTCTGATTTTTACCATTCCTGTCACTGCCTTGTTTTGAGGTTGAAGTCCTCAGTGCTTCAATGCCTTCCATTTTGCTCCTCTAAAATAGGACTGAATTATTTTAAATCTATAGTGATGAAATAGTGAATGCTTGCACAGAGATTTGAGAATATAAAGTGCTCTATAAATACCAAGCATTATTAATACCAGTCTATAATGGAAGAATGCAATCCTGGAAGGAAACCAACAATGAATTCAAAGCTGAGGGATTAAAACTAATGATTTCAGAGGAAAGAGCAAATTTAGCCTGAGACGTGTGTGTTGTATAAACACATTTTTGGAGACCTCATACTAACTTCAAATGTTACACAAATCCCAACAAAAGTATAACAATCTATGCTTTAAAAAATACACAAAAAAAAGGTCACAAATACACTATGACCCTAATCTGGTCACTGGGAAATGATACGGGGTTCTAAACAAAGCTCTATTTCATTTTATTGTGTGGAAAAAACATAAAGGTCTATCTCTAAGGAAAGGAAGGAAATGATGCTTGTACTTAGATGTCTAGTTAGAGTTTGGCCCAGGATGTGTTGGGTATTTACCCCAACGGGGCTTGCTGCGCTGACCTCACAGTTAACACTGCCTAATGCAGCACACACTTCCAGGTGCATGGACAGAGGAATAAGAGCTCCCTCTCCACTGTCTGCAATGCCACAGGGTGTGTGTGTGCCCTGGTACAGCGTGTCAGTCCATGCTGGACCTGTGGTGCCTGGGAAGTTTAACAACACTGTGATCATGGCCAAGCATTCGGGAGACTAGAGTCTGTTTTTGCTCTGTGACTTTATGCATATCTTTCTCTTTCTCCATGTCGCTTTCTTCACCAGATTGTTTTTTATTTTTTCCCCAGACAAGCATGATATTGCAGAAAGTAATGAAATTATTTTATGTACTTCTGCTTTTTCATACAGAAGGCACCCAATTTCAGTCTACTGTGACCTCCACAATAGTTGTAATACCAGAACACTATTAATGTGTTCCAATTATTTTATTATTACATCCTTATTTTTATTGAGGTTGACCTGAAACATGGAGTTTAAGAACTTAACTACAATAGAGTTGCTGATCGTTGAGCAACAATATCTAAAGTTGTGATTCAATTTCTCTACTCATCTCCCACCAAAGTCAGGATGCATAAACTCATGAGGCACTATCTAAAGTGTTGTAAGCTTGGAATTCTGTTGCTGTAGAAGTCTAAAACTGATCTAGCTTGAGCAGCTCTGAATGGAGCAGCCCTGTATTTATTATTTTCAGGACATAGTGTTGGGGGAAGGAGTTCCTTCCGTAGATAGCAGGCTCCTGTGCAAATTAAGTTTTTGTAATGATTTCTGCAATTTTGAATTACCTGCTAAAGGCTCACTAAAAGAACAGCCAGAAGTATTGGACTTACAGCAACGCACTGGGCAAATGAAGTATCCTTCTACACAGTCCAGCAGGGAGTGTGTTTGGCATGGGACTTCCAAGGCAGCAGGAACTGCCTTTTTCCAGCAGGAGGGACAGGTAAAATATGTGAGTATACACATGCAGTAAATGCTTCTCCTAGCTGTTTGACATAACATATTATTACATTTAATTTTATTTAGCTGTGGGAAGAAAATCCAGTTCCAGGGTGTCAGATGTTTTAATCTGGAGAACTAATTTCAGCTCAGGAAGAAGTGCATAGATTCTAAGTCAGAAAGAGAGGACAGGTCAGGAGAGAGCTGTGGAGTACCTTAGCTGGAAGTTAGAAAGCAGGCAAATGGCATCCTGTGAGTAGCAATCACGGTGTAGTGGTTTAGTGGATTAATATACCTGCACCCTTTCTTCTCTTGCTGTTGACTTGCTCAGACATTCTTTGGGAGTGGATACATGAATGCTGAGAGGGAAAACCTTTTCATATGAAAGATTTATTGTAGAAACCTAATTCTGTTGAGGAAGGTTGTGATTTATATCTCAAAATCCTTAAAACCTTCCAGAGAAGTAGGATTTGACACACTTTTGAGTATTTCCTTCTGACTAACCTGGGATTGTTTCCATGATGCCCTTATTTGACTGCATTTTATCATGATGCATTTGTACACAGCCTGAGTGAGCATAGAGACTTTTGCAGTGTAAACAGTAATAACATGAGAGAAAAATAGATTTTTAACAACTTGTGATATCCACATTATAAGCAATGCAGATAAGGGTTTTATTTAAAAAAACCAATGTATGCTTTTTAATCTTACAGCATACGTTATAATATAGAGGGCAGAAAACCTAATCTAAATGAGAACTGGTTGGAAATTTCCAGAGAGTACTGAAAAGTTTTCACTTCACATCGAAGAATTAAGTTTCATCTGAAACAAAGGCCTGAATCATAATTCCTGGTATTATCATCACTAGGATATATAGGCAATTTTGCACCCTTCTTTTCCGACTCTTTTGGGCTCAGTTTATTAATATTCATGTAAAACACAGCAACTCTCGCAGAGAGGATTGAAAGAAAACTATTGCATAATAACAAATGTGTTTGAAGGTAATTTATTCAGCTTCTTTGTGTGGAAATGAAGATCAAATCCTGTTCAACACAAGGCAAAAGAAAGCTAGAATTTGCTAACTAAGTTGTACAATCAGTAAAAGCAATTCTGCAGCATGTCCTTCTCAGTTAAGACTTTTTTTTTTTCTAGCAAACCTAGGCTGTAATAAATGGTATAGTAAATCCATTTTTTAACCTTCCTAGTGCCAGATTAAAGTGAACCTGAATAATGTGTCTGGCCTCTTGTAGCCATTTGCAAAATCAGCATAAAATCTCTTGATTTTGTCTGATTTGAAAGCAATGCACTTGTCAGCCTACACTGGATCCAAGCACATAATATTTTCCAAGGTGTGTGGTGCAGCAAAACACAGGTTGAGTATTTAGTTATCACAGATATACAAGCTATCTTGAAATTTTGAAATCCCAGAAATGCCCTGGGAATGGTAAAAGGACTTGCCATCCATCCTCAGAATGTGCTGAAATGTTGAGACCTTCAAGACAACTGAAGATTGTCCTTACCTTGCCAGTTATCCTTAGAGTATCAACAGGATAAGCGACAATTCGTACTGAACTCTTTCAACAATATGATCCTTTCTATTCCCCATGATAAAGCACTAATGATATAGGATTCTTTTTATAAGAGACTGGTTTAAAATTTGTTACTTACGTTGTACCAACAGTGTTGGCAAGCTCATTGCCATCAATAATGTCTTTTTTTTAAGGTTTCACATACATCTTATTCTAACCAGTTTTGTCTGTCAATGAGCTCTGGACAGAAAATGAAATATCTAGGTTCCTGAAAATATTATCTGAGCAATGAGTACTGCTTGGCAAAAATAACTTGAGCATCATCAATGGACATATAATGCACAGCAGAGCTGCATCTACAACATTATGGTATGTGGGTGCCTTTGAATATATAATGAAAAAGAGAAAAGCTAAGGAGGCCTATAATGCCCAGAGGTAATTGTTTTATCTCTCAGCTGCCTTCCTAAAATGTGCCTTAAGTATCCTTAAATGTATTTTTAAACTCAAAAAATGCAGAAATTTTGGCTGCAGCAAGCAGGTCAAAATCCAGTACACCAGTTTATCCATGTAAACTAAAATTAGGTTTTTATTTAATAAGTGGGGCATTTCCAAGCCTCCTCTTGAATTGCCACCTTTGTCAGATCTGTAGACACAGTAAGAAAAAGCTGCAAATTAAACTGAAGAAAGACCTGTGCACACAGTCCCACTCTGTGTTTGTTCCAGGAGGTGGGAAGCCTTAAAAGAGCTATTGAGTCAATCTCAGAGTCATGATGAGGAAAGAAAAAAAGTCTTTAAAGATCAGATATATTCCTTATTAAGAACCCAAGCTAGCTACTGGTGCGCTGGAATTTAGTGTTCCTGACAGTGGCAGCTACAGTACCACCTAAAAAAACAGAATTGCACTTTTTGTGCAACTAAATAATTTCAAAGAAAGAAAATTAGTTTCTCCACTTATCTTCTACCTCAGAAACACTTCTGAAATGTAATATATGATGTCAGTAATCTAAACCAGCAGGGATTCAGTGGCTGAATATCTGTAACCTTTAGCTTTGAATCTTTTAATTATGCTTTTACCTCTAGCTCTTTATCAGATTTACAAATTCCCCAATATAGACTAGAACTCCTGGAGGTTTGCAGGGCCACTTAGAGTGAAGAACATTTTGTGACTGAAGTACATTTTGTGACTGTTACTGAGGTCTGTCTGTCTTGGTTTATTTCACAGGCCTATCCCACAGCAAGTGTTCTTGCTGGCTTAGCAGTTCTAGCAATAAGCAAAAAGATACCTCCAAGCTTTAGACAGGATGAATCATATTGTGCCTTCTGTATAAAAAGCCCCAAAACTTTGCAACAGTAAAGAAATGTTGAGGCCAGAAAATTTCTGGCATTTCTCTCAAGCATGTTGAATGTCAAAGCCTTGCATTAGACCAAGGACTGCTTTCTGACTCTTATGATGGAATGGTGGGGGAAATAAAATAAAAAAAATTACACTAGATGTGGTACCTCTTAGCTCCGAATGTGTAATTTTCTCTGTGCAAGGATGTCATGACATAGACTACAGCATGCAGATGATTACTGGCATATATTTTACTGTGTGTGACCCTCCAACGCCAATCCTTCACTCATGACAGCATGGCTTACAGGACCAGCCCTTCTTTTGGTTCTTAACACCCTCTGGTAGCTCTCCATAGCTGTGTGTGTGAAGGGGAAAGCAGTACTTTTCTGCTTTTCTCCTATTCTCTCTCTCTGCTCTTGTTCCAGAATCAGGGTGCTACTCCTGCTTGTATCCTCACTCTGCCACATGCTGCCCCGTCAATGGCAATGTCCATCTGTGTCTTTGCTCCCCTCATCTTTTTGTCCCTACTATGTATTTCTTCCATCTGTGAATGTATGAGTGTGGGAAGGTTTCCTTGCTTCATCCGTCCTCCAGCTCAGCTTCATGCTGTTTCCTCGGTCCTGTCGCTGGCCATGAGAATGAAGAGATCTGTACTCGCCCCTCTGCTTCGCCTCGTGAGGATGGAGGGTGGCTTGGTGAACTCTTCCACCAGCACCCTCAGTACCCTTGGGTGAATCCTACCTGGCCCCACAGACTTACAAGTGTCTAAGCAGCAGGGTAGCTGCTGGGATGAGGAAGGCTACAAGGCTGAGGAAATTTTTCCCAGAAATTTGTATAATCTCTGACTATGGAGATGTTCAAGATTTGATTGGACAAGGCTTTGATTTATTAGAC
Source organism: Pardalotus punctatus (assembly GCA_013400915.1). Taxonomy (NCBI): domain Eukaryota; kingdom Metazoa; phylum Chordata; class Aves; order Passeriformes; family Pardalotidae; genus Pardalotus; species Pardalotus punctatus. The sequence continues at coordinate 446,348 of VZTX01027592.1, forward strand.
CTGTTTTGAGCAAGGACTTGGACTAGGTGACCTTCAGAGGCCCCTTACGAGCTAAATTATTCTATGTTTCTATGCAGAAAGATATATTAATTTTCTAAATCATTCCACAGTGGTGATGAAAGGTATCTTGGGAACTTTCTGTATGAAAGAGGTAATAGAAATTTAATGAATTATTATTGTTTTTATTATTATTATTGCTGGTATTAATCTTGCATGAGAGGAAACTTCTGGTAAATACAGAGAACATCAGGGAATCCATTTGCCATGCAGAAACCTCATGGAAATGCAAGCTTGTGTGCAGAAGCGTAAAGAAAAAATATTATTGCAAAAATAACAATCTGACAGTAACATGATGCTGCCAAACTGTCATTTCTCTCTATGAATCAATCTTTTATTTCTTTTCTGTATTTATCATAGGTGTTATATTGGGAATATACTTACAATTGAATTGAGATCCTTTTAGTCTCATTCCTCATGCTACAACATAATAAGCACTTTTATTGCCCAAATTTCCTTAGTGTGTGCATTATTAGGAATCATAGAATTTGTCTTATATCTGACTGCAGGAAATCAGTAAGAAGAAATACTTTTTAAAAGTAAAGGGGCCTGGAGGATTTTCACACAACCAACACATGAATATATTAAGTGCTGTCATAGTAAATAAATAAATAAATAAATAAAAATAATATTTGCTAGTCTCTTTTGCCTTAAAAATGAAGATAACTGTATTTTCATTTTTATGTTCTCTCTAAATATTGTCCTAGAATAACTCTACTCTTATTGCATTAGAAAAGCTTTGATTAGCTTTGATTCTGACTGATAAGAAGAACTATTTGAGTCAAACAGAAATAGGAGTTTGGAAATACTCTGGAAAACAGCATGGGTTTTATGTCAAGAAAAAGGCTACTCTGTATTTTGAAAGAGTCTAAAGCATTTTTGTAGGATTTTACTCATTAAATATGGGGTATTTTGAAAAGCAAAATGAGATCTGCATACTCTTCAAGTTTCTCTAGAAGGTGTTAAAAATTTTGCATCATAAGTGGGAGACTGTGGCAGCTGGGCTTCTTGATTTTCTTAAATATTAAGTTTATTAGTATCTTAATTTTTCATGTCATTATATTAGACTGCCAAAAAATTGCAGTATCTTTCCTTCTCCTACTTGCTTTGTTTATTTAATGTGTAACAGCTCTTTCCATTTACTAACCAAAATGAATGTTCATTTCCTTTGTTCTCCTACCCTCTGCTCCACACAATTGTTTTGGGAATGTTTGAACATGATAGAAAAGAAATTCTGACTTACGTATTTAGTACTCTGAATAAAATAATAATTTTAAAGAATCATGAAAATGAAATACTTTCTTCAGAAAATATCTCAGTGAGTACTGCCAGGAGTTCAAACACTTACACAAGGTTGAGAAAATACTTCTACATCTCCAAAAAAAAGTCTGTTAGTGTTTTTGAAAGGAAGTAAGAGAGAGGTGAGAGACACTCCTTGTGTTTGTCTCTGTGGCTTGTGAATTGTGTCTGATGGGCTGAGATTTCCAGTAAAATTTAATAACGGAAAGAAGTTGTGGTATAGCTTCAGTAGGTGAAATTATGTCTAGGATGGCATTAAGCCTTAAACTGGCCTTATTCTTTATAAAAGAAAAACACCAGAAGCTGTAAAAAGTTACTGTCCCGGGAACATTTTTTTACCGTCCCGGCATTGCTTCCTGGATGTATCTGTCTGCCCCTGCAGAAACATGGTGTCACATTGCAAGAGACAGTCCTGTGGATGGACCTTAGCCAGCCGCAGTGTTCTTTAGCTTGAGTGATGATCAGCCTGTGCCAAGCCAGCACACCAGGACTGGGGGCAGAGGAAGGATTGCTTCCACCAGCTGTTCGTCTGAGATATCTTGAGCAACAAGGTCGATGAAGAAGGAAGGGGAGGAGATGCTCCCGCTGCCAGAGCAGGACTTTCCCTTCAGCCTGTGGTGAAGACCATGGTGAGGCCGCTGTGCCCCCGCAGCCCATGGAGGTGTCCATGGCAGAGCCGGCAGGTGTGTCCAAAGGAAGCTGTGACCCTGTGGGAAGCCCTCAGTGGAGCAGGTTTTCTGGCAGGACATGTGACCCCTTGGGGCACCCACCCTGCGGAGGTGGCTTCCCGAAGGACTGCATGGTATGGAAGGTCCCATAGTGCAGCAGTTCATGGAGACCTGCAGCCCACGGGAAGGACTAATGTTGAAGAAGTTAGCAGAGGGCTGTTTCCCATGGGAGGGGCTCACGTTGGAGCAGGGAAAGTAGTTCTCCCCCTGAGGAGGAAGCAGTGGCAGAAAAAAGGTGTGATGAACTGACCATAAACCCCACGCCCTGTACCCCTGCACTGCTGATGGGGTTCTCCCAGTCAGAGACAAACAGGACTAAAGTTGAGTCTGGGAAGGAGAGAGGGGTGGGGGGGGAAGGTATTTTTAAGATTTGGTTTTATTTCTCATTGTTCTACTCTGATTTTATTGGTAATAATTATATTTTATTTCCTGAAGACTAGTCTGTTTGGTCTGTGACAGTAATTGGTGTGTGATCTCTCCCTGTCCTTGTCTCAACCCATGAGCCTTTAATCTGGTAGTTTCTCTACCTCATCCTGCTGAACAGGTTAGTGACAGAATGGCTTTAGTGGACACCTGGCATCCAGCCAAGGTCAAACCATCATATCAGGTATCTGTCAATTTTTGCTACACATTTTAGTTCTATTTCCTTTTCTAAAATCTGAGTTTTTGGAGAAATTTTTCACTTTTCAAAGTAAATTTCTCATTGTTTTATAATAAAATTGTTTTATTAAATGCATTTCTACTTTGGTGTGAACACCAAGTCTAAGCATTTTGCTTATTTAACAACAAAAATCTTCCACTAGGCCTTAAGTGTGGATTATTTTCCTGTGAACATAGCTATCATGATAGTTTCATTCAGTTATTTGATTGGAAGAGCTCAATGACAAATGCAAATGCATATCACAGAATAGATAACATGTCATAGGCAGCTCAGAAGTCTATTAATTTCACACCCATGTTACCTCCCTTACCAAATATCTCCTTCAGAAAAAGAAATACACAGCAGTTCCTCACACCGAAATAAAATTGCTCCTAACTGAAGCCATTTGCAAAGGGAAACTAATGCTAACATCTAGAAAGGCTTCAAGGTAAAATAAATATTATTCTGAAGGGCACCTTATTTAGATAGGTTGGAAGCCGGGGAGAGAAAAAAAAACAAAGTAAAGAATTAAATTGTGAGTGAACAGAGAGCAGCAAGAGAAAGGCTGTTTAAATGCATGCTACAGCACCTTTTCTTCCTCTTCAGTAATGTGAATGGTTTGTCTTATGTGCTTGGGGAATATTCTTCTCTTTCTCTACTGTTAATTAGTGCATTAATACACTTAAAATGTTTAGAGGGGAGGATGGGGAAGCTGCTTGAAATTATTTTCAAGCAGGTCTTTCAATTCAGATGCTCCATTCTCTTCCAAGTTCCATCTTTCCTGCTCACTCTTCCTTCCTCTCCTCATGTGTGCCTTTGCTGAGCATGCAAAAGGCAGAGAAGCTGTAGATTTATAGCACACTTAATTCTCAAGCAAGTGGGGATCAATATTCAGGACACAAGGTCTGCCCTACCCTGATAACTGTAAACCTCCCATCTATCACTGGACACCTCAGGGAAACTCACAAATCACAAAGCACTAGGTTATCCCCTCCTGGATTCTTCTCCACTCCTTGTTTAAGCTTAGCTGAGTACTCCATGTGACTCTTCCATTGCTGTTCTACTTCTTAGGACTTAATGAGAAACCAGTAGAAACAAAGGACAAAGGAGTCTTTGCCTTCCTTCGGTGAGTCTGGTAACACTTCAGCAGGCTTTGAGAAGGCTCAGTGGTTTGTTTCTTGTCTGTACCTCTGCAGAAAGCCAACATTTTCAGCCATGACTAGGGTCAAAATGGTTAGTGTGCTCTAATGATCCAGGAAGGGGATTAATACATCTAAATTATCTTTATGTCCCAATGGCGAATTCCCAGCGTGGTCCAGCAGCCATTAATGAAACTTCAGGCTGTAGCTGCCGACCTGAGAGCAACCTTGGGAGACCGAAGGAAAGCCACCGGCTCAAAACGGAATGGTGGCGCAAAAGATCTTCCAAAGGAGGGTATGAGATCTATGATGAATGCCACAACAAATATTTGAAAATGTTCATTGAGGCCTTGTCCTTGGCCTTGGGCTAAACCTCAAAACATTCATGGAGATGCACTGAGCAGCAGTTAATTAAGTTAAAGGGAGGCAGAAGGGAAGTGTGACAGTGAGGCAGGAGAGGCAGGAGCATTGCCTGCTGGGGCCCAGACCCACAGTACAGAAATGGGCAAGGACAGAACACCCATCTCGTGATGGAAGCCAGTGTACAAACAGTGCAGCAAAGCCCCAGCAAGTCCTTAGTGAAGAGGCAGGTTAGAAGTCAGGCAGAAGCCGTAGGGTTGTAGGGTTTCTGTCAGTGCCTTTCCAGCTCCACTTCACCTGAGGCTCTAGATTAGTCTTAAACCTAATCTGAGTGATTTCCTAGAGATGTAAGATGCTAGTGGCAAATTCTGTGCTACCTAGAAGCCCCTTTGCTTCCCCATTCCCCTTGGAATTCTAGTCTTTTCCCTTCTCCTAATCATCAAACCTCAAATTTAGATCTGGACTAAGATTAAAATCATAAAACAAGCCATGACACAGAAATTGTTGGGGTGAATTCCCAATACAATCTAGTCCTGACTTTGGCAACTGCCTTGCAATCCCACTGCATCTACAACGTTTGTCTTTATCTCACTACTACTGCTAGTGCTAACACAAAGAATTCAGGTGAGCTGAAGGTTAATCCAAAAACTGCTTCTGTAAACTAGAGGAAGAAGTCAGAGAGCATTCTTGCTAGAGTGCACCTTTCATCTGGTGTCCCTTTTTTGGTCTCACTGTAACTGGAGCTCCAGGCTTTGACTCTCTCTGACGCCTAGGCATAACCCTAAAGCTAATCCTATCCCTAAGCCTCAAGGTTGGATGAAAACAGCCATATTCTTGAGGAAGCTGCTGTCAGGAAAGAATTCTTGGGGTAGCCCGCTTTCTTTTTTTTTAGTGCTTTGCAGCCCCACCTCCACCTGGAGCAGTCAGTTTTGTCTTCTGGCTCACTGTTTCCCAGACAGTTTTTTATGACTTTGAGAAACTAGTCTCACTCATCCTTTCTGACTATTCCGATTTTATTCAGTATTTGTCCAACACATTTCTTTATTCTGTCCCTCAGATAGATATCAAGTGTATCAGAGAGCAACAGTAACCTAAGAACTCACATCTGTTCTTCAGTCTTTCTCCTTACTGTAGTTGCCCCTCTGTTCTCTTTCTCTTGTGTCATGTGTCCTCCTGATAGAATCATCAATGATGCATTTATTGAATGCAATATCTTTGTCCTTTTATCAAGAATTTATGCAAAGTGGCCATGAGCATCATTCTGTTTGGTTAAAGAGACACTGACAGTGTCAATGAACTTAATGTACATGCTCAAGTATTTACACATCTGTAGAATCTTAATAACAGAGATCCTTATTTGATGCAAGGCAAGTTAAGCCTTGGATCTTAATTATGGATTTGCCTGCGTGGATATGACCCTACTATGATGCTGCAATCTAGAATCTTAAAGCCTTATTACTTAGATTCAGGTGCTTAAGTAACTGACCTTCAATTTAAAAAAAAAGTTTATTTCCTTAATTTTTATGACTAAAAGCTTGAGTCCTTGAACTTTAAAAGTCATGATAACAGAAGATACATTAAGTATATCTTCTTCTTTATTTAATTCTGTAGAAGCTAATAATTAGTAAATTATTCTCTTATTTGCAAATTCAGAGTTAGCAATATTGGAAGAATCCATTAACATAAAGAGCTTATAATGAACATTTCTTTAATTCTTTGGGCTGTAAACCTCCTAATAGAGTTCTTATATGCTTTTGCCTTTATTATTGATGTTCAGAGACAGTTCTCATTTTGTCCTCTGGCACAAGGATGTATGTTGGTAGTAAGGGTTTTCTTAATACTTGCAGGTATTATGGTGGGGTGAATTCACTGCTCTTCTGATTCTGACTTTGGTTCTGAGACATTAAATGATGAAGCTTTTATCTCTCTGAAAATAAAACACTATTACATTTAATTTTGGTACTTTCTCCAACTGTCTCCTGGCAAATCTCCATCCATACAGTCTGTCCCTGTCCATTTAGGGAAAGTGAACTACTATTAGTCTAGATTGCTTTTCTAAATCCTCATCTGGAACGTTCACTCTGTTCACATTTTGAGGTCTCACCTATCCAACTGCTTGGAAAACAAAATGAGCTTTTATTTTCATTTCAATTTGTAAGCAACATAATTAATATGATCCAAAAGATCACTAGGTACAGTTAGATTAAGTTATTCTGGAGGCTTTTCACCTTCCTAAAATGTTTTTTTCTTTGACAAAGCAGGTTGAATTGATTCAGCTCTCTTATTAAGTTTCTGGAAATGACAATATTTAGCATTTAATCAGCTTTAAGAAAGATCAGAAGTTCTCAAACCTTTCTATTTGGTGCCTATCTAATTGAGTCAGACACAAGGTCATGTTGTCCTGGATTTTCTACATAATTTCAACTTAATTAATTTCCTTTAAAAGTGAAAAACAAATGAAATTTCTTAGGAGGACTAATACTTGCTAATCTTCATGACAATAAATAGAAAAATGGAAACATTTATTCAGAAGGACAAAGAGATTCCTCCAAGAAATTTGGATAATACCCATAATCTTTCTGCCACGAGTCTAGATGAGATCAACTGGCTTTAAACAGAGAGAGGAACAGAAGGAAGATATTTGCTGAGTTTGCCAAGACTTGTAACAACTATACAGACAACGAGTAAATACAGAATATGCCCCACAGTTAAAATCCACTCCATGTCCAGTTGGTGACTGATAATGAATGTGAGAAGCCAGGAGGGCGTTATTTCTCAACACCTTTTTCAGTTACGTGTGTGATGGCACAGATTGCTCTGCAACAAGTGGCAGAGCTTCAGATCAAAGGGATCTTGCAATACTATGGGATTAGGCCAGTAGAAAATCCATAAAGCTCAAGAGAGAATGTGAACATTTCTGTATGAGAGGCAGAAGATCCCCAAATGTATTGATGATACCAGCTCGGATGCAACTGACTGAGCAGCAGCCTGCAGACAGGACCCAGGTGCTAAGATGAAAATCAAGCTGAATATAAACCAGTAGTGTGAAGAGCAACCACAGCTGTGGAAATGTTAGCAGAAATGTGACTAGCAGAACAAAGCTGATAATATACCATTCTGCTTAGAGGTAGTGATGTGAAATTTAGGACAACCTAGCCAATACTTGGTTCCCTAGTTCAAAAAAATATTGAGAAACTGGACATAATAGGCAGACGGCTATTAAAACAATCAGAAATTACGGGAATATGGCAAATCAGGAGGTAAATTGTTTAATCTGGCAAAGAGAAGTCTACAGGATCTGTGAGTATCTGAATGTGCATTAAAAAGTGGATGGAGCCAAACGACTTTTTTAGAGTCAAAGCAGTGCAGTAGTGGCAGGTTCCTGAAAGAGGATTGTGGAGCCTTTGTCCTTGAAACTTTTCTAGACCCAGTTAGACAAAGCCATGTCTGATCTGTTCTAATGGTGAACATGGCACATTTAAAGGGAAAGGTTGGAAGAGACATTTGAAGAGGTCCCTTCCAGTCAGCATTTCTGATATTCTGTGTTTGATCAGATAACTTTGATTGTGACAAATGTACATTTTAAATGAATAACATGCAAATTATACTAAATGACTTCTAAAACTGCAAGTCAGTTCATTTATATTGGCTTTAATTAAGATTCTTCAGAAAGAATTTATAAAATATCAATGCACTTATTTGCATTTTGCTGGGCTTACTAGAAATGTTTTAAACATTTCAAAATCCAGCCTGAAATTTAAAAGAGAAAGCATGGTTTTTGCACACAGCGTATACTCCAGTAGTACTACCAAGGTTTAAACTTACTGATTTGGAAGAAAAATTATCTGCATGATGAGAAAATGGGGATGGATTGCATGGTGTATTTTCTCTCTATTAAGATTTCAGGATGGACATTCTAATGCCCCTTAGGTAACTAACTCCTATGGACTTTCAATGAAACGGAAGCATCTAAATGCTACTCTTACCTTTGAAATTCTAGCATGGGTTTCAGCTCCAGAATCCCTGAGCTCATTTTGTCAACATACTTGTAATGAAAAAAGTTACTTTAAATTTATTCTCCTTTGAAAAGTAATTGCCAAAAACTATTAAAGAACATTGGGATGATGCTGAGCCTGGAAAAAAGTCCTTAAGATCTATTCTTCCAACTCCTCCCAAATAGACTGAAAAAGATATAGAATCATAGAAAATAAACTGACGTTCCATCTGCTGTCCTCAAAAGAGAGACAAAAAAGATTTTTTTCACCCAAAACTAGTGAGAAATTCACTCTTGTAAGCCTCTGGGAATAGAAGTTAAAAAGTTTTTGAAAAGTTTAGTGTTTCTTTTTCATCTTCTTAGATTCTTGGAATTAAAACCCAATTCTTTTTTTTTCCTTTTCCTTCTCTGAAGCTTAAGAAAGATATGTACAATGTACAAGTTTGTTCTTTCCATGAGAAATTAATTCCTTGTACATTTGCTTTCTGGAAATGATGGAAATAAGTCCAAAATATTTCAAAACTTCTTTCCTTCTCTCTCATTATGTTTAAAATATCTTTAATATTTCATCCACTTTAACCTTGTTTCAACTATGGGGCAAGGTCTTGCACCTGGGTTGAGGCACCCCCCAATATCAGCACCAGTTGGGGGATGAAGGGTTAAAAACAACCCTGCAGAAAAGGACACCAAGGTGCTGGTGGATAAAAAACCTGGATGTAAGCTGACAGTGTGCCAATGTGCATGACCATGCAAAGCCCACAGAGAGAACCATGTCCTGGGCTGTATCCAAAACAGCATAACCAGCAGGTCAGGTGGTGATTCTTCCCGGTATTCTGCTCCCATAGAGTCCCCACCTGGAGTACTGCATCCAGCTCAAGGGTCCTCAGCACAAGAAAGATATGGACCTGTTGGAGTGGGTCCAAAGGAGGCCTACAAAAATGACCAGAGGAACAACTTTTCTATGAGGACAGGTTAGGAGAGTAGGGTTTTTCAGCCTTGAGAAAATTCTGGGGAGACCTTACTGTAGACTTTCAATATTTAAAGGGTGCTTGTAAGAATGGTGCAGATCAATATTTTAGGAGGTCCTGCTGTGATACAAGGGGTTAATGGTTTTAAACTAAAAGAGGGTAGATTCAGACTAGACATAAGCAAGAAATTTTTTACAGTGAGGGTGGTGAAACACTGGCACAGGCTGTCCAGAGAGGTGGTAGATGCCCCATCCTTGGCAACCTTTAAGGTCAGGTTGGATAGTGCTGTGAGCAGCCTGGTCTAGTGGAAGATGTCCCTGCTCCTTGCTTGAGGGGTTGGACTAGATGAACTTTAAAGGTTTTTTCCAACCCAAAGTATTCTATGTTCCTATGATCTTAAATGCCAAGAAAAAGAACCCTCACAAGAGCAGCAATTCATGACACTAAATACAGTTTTGACTAAAAGTAGTGAATATTAAACCTTCATTAGTGGAAATAAAATTCTCATAGTAGTCTTAAATAAATTCTGAATTCTAGTTTCCTAGAAAAGAGCTTTCCTGTCATCACTTTTCTAAATACTGTTTCAGAGTAGCATCAGAAAAGTGCGTGCAAAAACTGGATATGCATTCACAGATGCAGTATTTAGTAGATTGAAAACTTAGATAATTTCAATACCTTATGTTGGTAGGCTGTGTTTAAATATCTGATGCCACCAGTCTATGTGCAAATACAAGAACTGTTCCCACCTGCTTTATTTTGAATATATTCCATGTTCAACAGTCATCCTTAGTACATTTTTTGTAGAATGCAACCTTCATATTCTTTGATGGTGTAACTTTACTAGTAAAGAAAATAACCCTTATTCCACATGGTTTTTGCAGAGATTGAGCTGTGTGAATATGAAAGATGAAGAGAGAGGGGTTAGGTAAATAATTAACCTTTGAAAATAACTCTTGCTCTTGGAGTGTGCCTATCAATATGATATAATTACCGCATTTTATTCACTGTTGGCTGAAGATCACCATAGGTAATTTAAACAGTGAGCTCACATTTGCATAATGTGCAGGCAGCAGGTTCTTTTAAATCTTTGCTGAGAAGAGGCCAACATATTTGTGTATCTACTTGAGAGGCACCAATTGTGTTTCATTTTCCTGATTCTAGGGATATTTTTTTTCCTCATTAATACATTCTTACATTCTTTTAAAAGGTATGACTAATACTTTGACCTGAACTGAAAAGATTGACCTCTGATCAGGTCAAATCTAGTCAGAATCGGAAGAAAACATTATCTATATTCTGATAGAATCTTAGTGAATTTTCCCAAAACCTTAGTTCGTTTGGATTATTGTTCAGCCTGGATCTGATTTTCTAGTCAGCTACCCAGGTTAGTTTTTGAAGTAAATTCCTTTTGAATGAGTCCAGATCAAATTTGATTGTGTATGGGGCACAGTTCAGCAGTCCAAGTGTGGAAGTTTGAAGACAATCACAAGACAGTTTCAAATAAAAATAGATAAAAATGTTCTGAAAAGATTTTATTTTCCCCTTCAGTTATATGCAAAGGCAAGTGAGTAAGAAACATTTTTGTCATGAAGAAGCTGATGTCTGAGGAACTTGAGCTCCTGTGTAGTATGCCAGGGACTGCTGGGGTAGTAACTGGAACAGGGATTTTGTCTGCTTTTTCACAAGAGGAATTGATCCACTTCAAGTTAATTATGAGAAAGAATGGGAAAATAATTTTCAGGGTATAGAAATCCATTTCTATTCCCAAGTCATTTTGTCACAGACAGTAAGTCTGTAAGCCAATGGTATAAATTTCACTTCAGATTTTAATTGGAGTCAAGTTTTTTTAAGAAGCACCTCCAAGTGAATTAGAATTTTTTTTAAAAGTCTTCCTGCTGAGCCTTAACAAAAGAAACTGAATTTATCTCACAGCTTTCCTCAGCATTGACAGACTCTTCAGCCTGTGAGCCAGGCAGTAATAATATGTCAGAAATGATCCAACAGTGGAATACTTTGGTTTTTATTGCCTACCAGTGTGAATTGGCATCGTTCATTTGATTGACAAATAGTAACATCCCTTTCTCCATAATAGCTGCATTTTTGCTTTATTTATTTAGGTTTCAAGCCAATATTCCAATTTCATAATGTGTTAGTGTTTGCTTGTAAGCAGTAAAGTGAATTTTGTGCATTTACTCTGACAAGAATGAAATTATTAAGTGACTGGAATGAAATGTTTAATATGGGCAGGACTCATTTTCTTTGTCCTGAATATCGTGTAAAACACAGAATTCTGCTGCATTTGAAAACAAAATTGCCTTTTTGTGGGGGTGAAGAGATAAAATATAACTTAAAAATATGGCAACTGGTCTCCAGTGAAGTCCCATTCATCTGCCCTGCATGGATTCTTTTTGGCAACCGATGATCCTTGTAGCTGCCTTTTGTTTATTGTCCATCTTCATTCTGTTGTCAGACATTAAAATCTTCCTTTTGGTTAAATTTAATTTCCAGCAAGGGAGATTAAAGTCTTTGTCATTTAAAAAGTTGAACAGATATCTGCTCACTATGCCCTGTGCCAAGCTGTCTTGCTTATTTTAGCACTTCTGATCCAGTGGGGTCAAAAATCTGTGCTATCTTTGGGATATATGGACTATTTATTTAGGCTTGTGGTAATTTTCTTCAGAGTGGCTGGTATGGGACTGTATTTTAAATTTGAACTAGAACCAGTGTTGATAATATAGAGTTGGGTTTTTTTTGTTGCTGAACAGGTCTTACACAGGGCCAAGGCCTTTTTTTTCTTTTTGTACTGCCATGCTGGTGAAGAAATGGAGTGCATGGGAAGTTGGTAAGTGAGAAGAAGCTTAATCCTGGTCTTCTCTCTCCATAGCTTTAATTTTAGAGTCTTACATCAAAAAAGTTATCCTGTTCTTCTATGAATTCCCTGGTTTTGTGGCAGTGATGAGAGCAATTTACCTTCCTTGCCACTGGGAAGACATAAAGTAACCCAAATAACATCTTCCTGGTTTAGACCTTCCTCGTCTTAAGAGAATATTAAATGCTGTCATTTAGGGGAATACTCTCCAAAGATCATTTAAATTAACAGATTGTATTTCAGAAACCCTAGAGGTGATGTGAACTTCCAGATGGGACTGATGGCAAAAAGACAGTAGACAATCCAAAATTTCACTTTTCTGCTTACCTCAAGTTCTCTGATCGCATTTCTCTCTATCCCAAACTAAAATTTTCTGAAGGTGTTAATAAATAGGAGAAAGAGAGGTTACTTAGGAAAGAAGAAAGGACTGTAAACCTGTAAGACATAATGGAAAGGATTTATTTACATAATCACACTTGTTAAGGATAAAATAAAGCAGAGTTGCCACAAGAGACAAAAAAATAAACGGAAGAAAAGCCTATAATTTCTAATACATAAGTGAACATGTTCATTCTGTCTGTCACACTTACTTTTAGCTTCTATAATGATCACTATATTC
>VZTX01027592.1:459046-525858 GCA_013400915.1 Pardalotus punctatus
TCTCACTCTTTTTTAGCTTATATATATATCACTTTTTTCTGGTTTTTTTTTTTTTTTTTTTTTTTTTTTTTTAACAAAACAACATAAAGACTGCAATAAACAAAACCTCACAGCAATTCAGGAAGGATGCCATTCTTAGTCTAATTACATGATTTTGAAAAATGTAGTGCTAGGGCTGCAAACCAGCCTTTATATGCCTTGAGTGGTTAGCTAGTGATTCCAGTTCAGATGTCCTTGCAGTTTTCTGGCTTCATAGTGGACATTGTTGGAGTTATTTTTGTTAGCAAAGCGCCAGGAATTTCAAAACCGGCTTTCAATGTTAGCGTGTTTAGTGCGGAAAACCCAAAAGCTGGTAGAAACATACAGTCTCAAACGGAGAAGAAATATAAGAAGATAACTTAAAAACTTGTTTGGGTTTTCCTTTTTTTTTTTTTTCTTGAAGCAAAGTAGTCTTCCAGCTGAATGAATACCACTGCAGGAAGTAATGACATGGCTTATAAATGAAAGCTTTTCACATGCAAGTGAAAACCCATAATTTATTTTCTAAATTAAAATGTCTCTGCTTAGAATTTTTAATCTGAAAAATACTTAATTTTGAAAGAAAGTTTAAATAGTCCCCTAAAACTTTTGGCCAAAACAAAAATAAACATAGGTGATCACTCTTATGACATTTTCTGTGAGGGCAAAAAATAATAAAAACCCCCTCATATGCTGACTAGCTTTACTCATATAAGAATAGTAAAGATGAAACGGCTTTGCCGGACAACACAGAGTCACTGATACAGATGGGTCTTGAGCAAATCTTAAAGTCCTACTATATGAAGAGACCAAAAATGTTCTAGGCGATCTTTCCAAGATTTTCCTGCTACTAGAGACAGTGCTTAAACAATTATCTTCCTCCCAGAAGAAGTTTCCTCAACAATTTAAGGAAAAGTCAGGCATTTTTCAAAAATACTCTTAGTAGTCCTGATAATTTATGGATAATTAAAGAATATATGCCCAAGACTATGAGTCTTAAAACCTTTTGAAAGTACAAATTTAGTGCTGCATGGGCAAGATCTAGAATGTTTAATTAAACAATAAAAATACTCTAATCTTCCACATTTCATAATTTGTGATTTTATTTGGATTATTGTTCCATAAGGTACAATGGGCTGAAGGGTTAACAGTTTGGAAAGTCAGCTCACATATGTAGGTCTTTTTTGGTGTGACTGTCCCATGTATGAATGCAATTAGAATGTAATTTGTGATAAACCAAGTTAACACTGTGGACACCATTCAAAACATGACATCTTTATTTAATTACCATGCATTTTTACAAATTTTGAAGTGTGACTAGAGGTTGGCAGAGAAGGGAGTAACTTTTCTTTGTTTGTCTAAGGCAAAAGTGTTTTTCTGTGGTGATACCTAGAGCTTTGAGAAAGAAATAAAAGAGTATTTCAAAAAAGGCCAAGTTAAGGCTTATTGTATAATTTTACATTCTCCATAATGTATTCCAAAGAGGGAGGCATGGAGGCATTGATTGTTGTGTATAACGCAGCACATAAATGTCAAAATGCTCTCAAAGACTTTGTAATAATTGTGACTAGAAAGATGTGACTTATAGAGTGTACATAATGTCCTTTCCTTTTATTCTTCATGAAAGAAATAACTGGGAAAACTCAGAAAGCAGTATATGCCTTCACTTTGCAAAAGCCTGTGTGTTCAGGTGTGCCTGAATGTATGCTGCAGATCTATTGCTCAAGTCTTAGAGAAAAAGAAGTGATCACAGAATGTGGTGAAAAAAGACCAAGAAATACAAAATAAGACATTTTGCACAAGAAGACTTAGACCAGTGAATCTGAGGAGGGAGAGAAAGAAATCTTGCTGAAAAACATTCCATTATGGCTTTGATTGAAGAATGGCCTTTGGGGTTAGCTTTACCTAGATCTGTGTGGTGGTAAAGGGGATAAAAGACTAGTATACCTGCTTGTGTCCTTTGCAATTGACTGATTCCTCTGGGATTTGGAAGACCATTGTTTCTTTCTATTTCAGCAGACATATGAACAATGGAAGGTATGCAAAGAATACATTGCACTTTGACTTCAGTGTGCCCCTCTCAAAGGTAGACAGGAGGATGGAAAGGATGGAAATCTTCCAGCAATCCAAGAAATGAAATATGGTCTATTGACTTGGGCACATGGAAGTCTTTCACTCCAGGAGTAAGGGAAGATCATTTATGAAAACTACAGTTGTTAATTATGTAGTCTTTTCTCTGATTTTTTCTCAGGTTGCACAAAAACACTAAGCACTTTTCAGGAAGTTTGTTCAAATCACAGGAAATTTTATATATGTGAATTCTAATATCTCTAGTCATTTAAGTACTTCTTTCATTTCTAATTCCATTCCATACTTTTTAAAGGTGACGTGACCAGGGGCCCTGTCACCCAAGATGTCTGATTACAGCTTTTTCTCTACTGCTTCGTGCCTCTCTTATTTCATTATTTGTTTAGCTTTTCACTTCTTCACCTTCAGTGGATGTTTCCACTGTTTTCCACAATAGCTCCCTTTTTCGTTACAGTTTTCCCAAGTGCAAAGCACATCAGCATAAAGTTGTCACTGACAAATCATCTAGACGCAGCAACCAATATCAAAGAGACAGAAAATATAAGAAGCGTGATTTTTTTTTTCATGTTTTACCTCTTCAGTAAAGGACAAAACAACTTCAGTGTACAGAAATGCACTTAAAAAATGACTGACGTTATTTCCTGGTAAGGGTATAGCAAAGACTCATGTTTCCTGCCTTTTCTCTTTATTTTGGCCTCACCCAATTTTTCTGCATGCCATTGTATTGCATTTATGGTGCTTTGTAAAGTGACATTCAAACAGAAGAAAGGGGAAAGATGGAGAATGCTCTTAACCTGGGTTTTATGAAATCTCTTCAGTTAAGAAGGAACAGACAATACAGTAATTCTTCTTAATAACCTGAGGCTGTCCAACATGCATTAGCTGAGTTAATTTGAATGGGATTAACTCCTCTATCCTTTTCTCACTTCCTGAGACCTCAACAGCTTATTCGAGCTGAATATGAATGAGGAAAATGGGAGTGAAACTTCTTTTCTATAGCAGTGAGGTTTCCAATTTAAAATACTTTACATTAGTAAGAATCTGAGGACATAATGATGACAGTTATCTATCACTATTTACATCAGGCATTCTGCCTTCACCAGTGACTTGGTATTTCAAAGGAAGGTGAATTACTTCCCTGTAAGAAAAATAATGTCCTCCATTTTGGAAAATGTTCCATTTTAAGCATTTCTTCCTGTTGTTCCAGCTAAAACTAGTCCTGAATCATTAGCTTTTAATCTGCATGTTGATTTCTTATTGGAGTCACATTCATGCCAGTCCGTAAGTTTTGCTGAAATTGATCCTTATGATCCTTATTCCTTATTTGCACTGATTCATTATACTTTTTTTTTTTTTTACTTTTTTTTCTTTTTTTTAATAAAGGCATTATGTGGTTTGCTAATTTTGTTTCTGGCTACTTATCTCCTACATTTTCAAAGAAAACCATTCTATCCATCTTGAAGGACTTCAGTACTAAACAACACCTATGTCAAGTAAAACACTCTTCTTGCTGGTTTCATGTTTATTTTCTTTTAAAACTGAAATGATCTCTTGCTCTTTTGGAGTACCAAGGTTAAAAGAAGATGACAGGACAGGTTTACCAATGCCCTTCATAAGGATTTCTTATGCCCTCACAACAGCTTGATAAACTGTATTATTTCTAATAGGATTATTTCTGGTCTCAATGGCAGCAAAGCAGGGGCTTACCTAATTAGATATTAGGACATTCAAGACTTTACAAAAGCTGTTTTTCTTTCATAACAGCTATTCCTGCCTAATATACATGGATGAGAGAGGGGTAGTCCAGTATATGAGCATGCTAGGCCTCTACCTCAGTTTTATTCCTGCCGTGTTAATGAACTGGTTTAGTACTCTTTGGTGTGTCACATTGCCTTTCTTTATCCCTTTCCCAACTTTTGTGGCATTGGAACCTTTTTTTTTTTTTTTTTTTTTTTTTTTTTTTTTTTGGAAAGGCATTAATCAAATGTGACTACTGAGAGCAATAATGTGATGATGCAAAAATTTTAGGAAATCAAAAGTTAATAATTCAAGAATTTTAGGGAATTTGATTGTCATAATTGAATATTGCTGTTCAGATTAGGAATTGCTGCATTATCACTTCGGTTTCTGGGGATGCAATCAGGAATTCCAGAATTTTTTTGTTTGTTAGGTGAAATAAAAAATTCTAGTTTTCACAATAATTTCTGTTGTAGTTGGAATGTGCAACTTTAAACTGCAAAAGGAAATATATTCTAAAAGGTTGGCAAAAGGAGATTTGCAGGTGTCTAATATGCATATTATCTTAGCTTCAAGTGTTAAGAGGACTTTATATTGTATTTAAGGCTCAGTTCTAAAGGTTTCAAGATTAATTTTATAGGATCTGTAGAAACACAACAGTTCTGAAGATCATGTTACTTTTGAAAATTAAGAAACTGGATGCCTCAGGAGCAAAAGCCGCATGCTTAAAATGCCACCTTCCCTTGTGTCTCTGTCCCCATCATAATCTTAATTCATGATTCCTGTGCCAGTCTTCTTGGTGCACTTTATAGTTTGATCTGGAAAGCTTGCTTCTGGACTGAGCATGCCACGCTATGACTCTTTAGTCACAAAGTTTTTTACTCTTTCTCCTAGAATTGACTGAAATGGGATTGAAAGGAATAGAGATGACAGGCGCTAATTAATTAGTGCCTGTTTATTAAAGAGAAACTTGTTCACAATCTATTAGTTAGAGGTTCAGAAATTATGATGAATACCTTAAGACATCACTGTCTTTTAATTTGGGCTAGGTTTAAGAAGTTATTTAGGTGCCAAAAGCACAGTGTTATCAGTTGTAGATTAATATGGTAACCTGAAATAGCCATTCAAAGTTTTGGAGCAAGTCACCCTACATGTGGCTTTTCAAAGTGCTGTTGAGCTACGTGTGATCTCTGCATGTGCATAGGATTGCCGTGTTAATGAATGTCAATGTTATAGGAATTCAGTGAAATAAAAAAAAATGTGGGAAAACCCCCACAACAGAACCAATGAGCTTCCTTCTGCTTTGTAATTTCTCCAGACAACTGAAGTAAGAGCAAAACCTGCAATGATCTGAGAGCTGTTTTGTAGGTTCTTCAGAATGAGATTGAAGACTAAAGTAAACTTCTAAAGAGATGAGTGACCTAACTCCACCATGTGAAAAAAGCCCTGAACAACCAAACAAAAAGCCCCAAAATCCAGTAACAACGAAAAAATCTCCCCAGGGAGGTGGTGTCTGGCAACTGTTGGTTTAAAGTCAAAGTTTATTGCTCTCAGATGATCCAATTTAGTGTAACCCCACGTACTTCACAGGAGAGATGTCATTTTACCTATTGTAAGATTGTGGCACGCTGCTTCTCTGAAGCTATGCTGCCTTTTGGGATCATAATAAGGCAAAATATGAAGTTTTATGTGTTATCATGATGGATGTCTTTAGTTCCACACGACAGATGTTGAACATCTGATACATTAGTTTTGCTAACTGTGGGACAGGAGGAGTTGCTACAGGTTCTTTAAACCTTATAACAAATTTGCTGTCTCAGAGTCAATTAACTGTCAGATTTAGTTAGTCATGACAGCAAAGGCCCATTGACGTTAAGAAGAATTTAGGGATTTTTTCTTTGGTAAACCTAGGAGGATGCAGTACTTGTTGTGAACTAAGAAACAATTTTCTTCGTTATCATCTCTCCAAAATAACAAATCCAGCACTATCACTCTTCTGCTGATTACATATATTTTCTATAAGGAAATACATGGAGCTTCCAAAGCAAGTATCTCTCCACCTTCTTTTTTTCTTCTTTTCAATTGATGAAAAGACCATATCTACCGTTCTTATAATTTATCTTTGAGCTAAAATTGAATAGACTTTATTTGTGCACATATAGCATAAATACCTACTTAACCTACATTTATTGGGATGTAAGAAAAGCAATGAAAAAAATGAACATTGTTAAACAAAAGAATGTGTCACATCACTTCAAACTAGCAGTTCCCTGTGCAAACACTTCTATAACTGAGGCTTTTGAATTGCTGCAGGTTTGGGGTTTTTTCAATGGTGCTCTACCACCTTCAAGTTTTTTGATGTCTCCAGTGGAGTCTTTGTTTTCTTTCCCTTACGTTTTATCTAACTTGCAGAAATTGTTTGAAATAAATTGTATACCAACATAGCAACTGATTTCTCAGTTAAAGATTTGACCTGTTCGTGAAAGCATGCTGTGACTTTGTTTTATATTTGGATGCTGATTCTTCATCATTGTATGCATTCATTTTATAGGCTAGATTACAACAGAAACTGTCAATTACTGCAGGTGCCCTGCCCATGGCAGGGGGGTTGGAACTGTGTGGTCCTTAAGGTCTCTTCCAACACCAGCCATGACTATATGATTGTATCATTTATCTGTCAGTTGAAGTATTTACTGTATTTTTCCCACTCCTACATTGATTCCCTATTGTCCAATAAAGGTTGAGGTCATGCTCAAGCTTTTGTCTTACAGTAAGCATTAGGAAGCTCTATTCCTCTACACACCTTATATGAGAGGAATAAGCAAACAGTGCTCTGGGATTGACAGACCTGTGTCAGACTGAATCAACATGGACTAAGAGGTTTCAGCTTTAACTGTGTGAGGCTGAAAGAGATTTACAAATGAATATAGAAACACATTTCTTCTATGCAATATCTTGAACTTTGTTTCCTTAGGTAGTAAAAAAAATACTGCAGAGACTGAATGAAGTCATTGCCAGACTATAGAATCACAGACTCAAAGAAAGGTTTGGGCTGGAAGGGACCTTAAAGATCATTGATACCCAACCCCCCCACCATGGTCAGGGATGCCGCCCACTAGACCAGGTTGTTCAGGGCCCCATCCAACCTGGTCTTGAACACTGCCAGGGATGGAGCATCCACAACTTCTCTGGGAAACCTGTTCCAGTACTTCACCACCCTCTGGGTAAAGAATTTCTTCCTAATAGCTAATCTAAACCCACTCCCTTTCAGTTTAAAACCATTCTCCCTTGTCCTGGTGCTACAAGCCCTTATAAAAAGTCCCTCTTCTGGTTTCTTGTAGGCCCACTTTAGGTACTGGAAAGATCAGCTATCAAGATGAGCAAACTTAGGATGCAGAGAACAAGACAAATATAAATTTAATACTTAGCTCATTGGAGAGCAATTGCCACACAAAAAAGTCTTTTATGACTGCCATCATTACAGATGAAAGCACAGTCAGACTACAGTGCATTGATTTTAATTCCTGATTTAATGGTAGTGTAAGAGAAAATCAGACCCTATGGTTTGCTTTTCTGTTATTCGTGGGATTTGTGGAAGCAGGTAGAGAGGTCAGGCAGACAGGCTCCAAGATGGCGAAGAGAGCACTTTATTTACAAGAAGTTCCTTTTATACACAGTAATAAACAATTGTCTATTGGCCAAAGACAATCCACCCCTAAAGACCTATTGGTTATGGCTCGTACACCTCTAACACTAAACACAGAGATTAAGAAAGTACAGTTTATCTATATTCTCCATGAGAGAGAAAGAAAATCCTAAGACACTGCAACTACAAGACCCCACTAAGAAGTCCCTTGCATATCATCTAACCATTTATTACAGCACAAATTATGTAACTAAAATGCAAGAAGAGAGGATTTTTCTCTAAATCATGCAGATTAAAATGGAAGCTTACTAAGATGCAATCATCTAATAGAGCTGTGCCACTTTACACCAGGATGTGAGTAGGGTTTGGCTTTACAACTCCTAGCAGGTGAAATGTCATTAGTCCCATACTGTCACAGTGACTGATTAGTATCTCTGAATATTTAGTGCACTGCACACTGGAAATGATACATATTTCTCTTCTGGCAAATATTTACCAAACCCATACAACATACCTACATAAACATTTATCTCCTTTCCTTTGGAAAGGTAACCCTTTGCATGCGGTGATAGCATCTCATGCATGAATCCTTCATAAACTAAAATTATTTATAATTATACAAAGCTGTAATTATGCCAAGCTGTCTCCACATTTGCATACTGGTGAAGAGTGGCTCAGGGGGTTCACTAGAGTGGAACCCCCCGTTCCACTGTCATATGCTAATTGGCCTCCTGAAAGGTTCAGGGAAATCACTCTGCATGCCAGCATTCGTCTGCCAAGTAACGAGTGTGTGCCCCAGCAGGGAGCAAAAATGCTACCAAACACAGCATATACACCAGCACATTCATACTCAGCAATAAGATAAAGATCACAAGGACACAAGTCAATGAATATGCTAATTAATAAACTAAGGAAACCACTTTAAGGAAATACAGAATTAATGAAATAATGACCCTAAGGAAAAATGCAGTCAGAAACCTCAGTGGAGCTACTGGGCTACTGCAACTTTTTGGCTACTGGGTACCGTGACTTTTATATCCTATATCACAGGGCCAATTGTTTGAGTACAATAATTTCAATACAAAAGGGTGGGTAGTAACCTTGGTTCCTGAAATCTCAATGCATGACTGAAACTTCCATCAAGTCAATGAGTTGAATCAGGCTGTTAAGAGCAGCAACAAAGGCTTTGCTTTTTAAACCAAGATCAGAATTTATTTTCTGTAAAGCCAGATATCTCATTTTTTATCTGTAGTGGTGATACATATTTGTCTTTGAGTGACTTCTTTCACACTAAATGGAATGACTAAATGGAATGTCCCCCCAAGCATATTTCTTGTATTGCAAGATAACTCTTGTTTATTTCAGCATGTTTCTTCCTGTTACTTTCATCAGTCTTTCACTGTCCTGGCACTGCTTCCCTAATTCACACTGACTCCTGTAAGAGTATTTCATGCATTGTACTGAAACTGTCAGAGCGCTTGAGCAGATGGACACTCATAAGCACAAGAGGTGTCCCATCCTCTCCTCTGGGCTGCTCATCAGAACCATCAGAACTACTGACACGAGTTGTACAGCTTGGCCTATCCAAAGGGTCACAGCTGGAGCCAGAAGGATGCAAATGACCAAAGAGCATCATCACCTAAATCTCAGGAAAAAACCAAAAGCAACGCCTTTCGGAGGTTTTTCTTTTAGTCATATCCTCTAATGGCTAGTCTCTCACTTCAGTTTTAAGATATGAAAGAACAGTGAAGCAATTATTCATGCTTTGGTGGATTTTGCTGAGTGAGGAACATAATGTTAGAAAGACTAGAGGTTGCTAAAAGCAACAGTGAGGCAGGCAAGGTTCTGCTTGGTCTGTTCTTTACTTCCCTGTTTGCCATCAACAGTTTTGCCTGGCACCAGCACTAAAATATCAGGTTCCTTTGTCCATGAACCTTTCCTTTACCGATTTTTTCCTTTTGTTCCCCAAATTCCTTGCTAAGGAGGACAGAATGGTTTTAGTCTGTAGGATCTTTATGTATCAAAGGCCACAGCTAGCCCTTGAATTAAATAATCCTGTGTTTTGATTTCATTCATGAAAGGACTGAAATGGATCATTGGCTAAATCCTACAAGCAGACATAACTACAGCAAAACTGGGGGATTGTGCCAGGGCACAATTTTCACAGTATATTAAAAGTAATTAGAAAAAATTAAATTCTAAA
The DNA here is from genome assembly GCA_013400915.1 of Pardalotus punctatus. NCBI lineage: Eukaryota > Metazoa > Chordata > Aves > Passeriformes > Pardalotidae > Pardalotus > Pardalotus punctatus. Next base: position 468,739 of record VZTX01027592.1, read on the forward strand.
ATTCTAACTGCTGCTTTGTTGGGCTTTTTTTTTTTTTTTTTAATAGATTTATTTGCCCAGAACAATTCTGTTTTAATTTGCTTATCAAATTAATTTATCCTTAATGCAAGATAATTATTTCCTGAATACCTGAGGCCTAAATTGATATCTGCTATTAATCATCTGACCAGGGGACCAAGCTGGACAGGTTCCAGTGACAGAGGTATAGCCATTAATTCAATAACCTCAGCTCATCCATTGACAGCAGATATGTCAATGTGAAATGACATGTAAGTTTTCTGCTGAATTTAAATTTATTTTTTCTACAATCACTTGGAATTAGGACAGAGTTAAATAAGCTTTTAAATACAGGAAACACAAAATAAAATGTCTCATCAAAAAGTCCTTTTCCCTAAGGACATAATTGTTGGTCCTCTACATCCTCTTCTTCACTCTGTCTTTCTTTCTTAAAAAAAAAGAAGTTTTACAACAAAACAAATTGATAAAATTTATTAACAGAATTATAATTTAATACCATTCATTTGTTTTCCTTGCTGCCTAGAATAAACACTCATAAACAAATAAGCAAAACAGTCATTAATACTGATGCTTAGCATTTATGTATTATTTTAGACCCTTTATTTGTACAGCAAATTTTAATGAAGTCTCAATTACTTCTTGTGTTAAGATCATCCGCAATTGGTGGAGCTCCACAAGTTAAGTTTCCTTCCAAGATTTGCTGCAGGAGTAGCTGTAAGAACACTGTGCCTCTTAAGCCTTATTTCTGTGTCAGGCTGCAGTGTTGACAGAAACAGCCACAGACAGAATGTTTCCATGTGCATGCAAAAGGTACCATGTTAATGAATTGTTAGAGGTACACAATAGGGTTTTCTGCAATGTTTTATTTACTCTGGCAGGTAGCACCTGTTTGCTGTTTTACTTCACAGGTTGAGCATAAATATGGTCATAAAGCACCTTAAATTTCAGTGGAGACAAGATATGAAAAGATTTATTGAAATTAAATCAGCTGATTGGTAATCAAGACAAAGTGATTCCTCTTTTTCCATGTCTCATACTAGATACAGAGCAACTTCTCATTGTCACAGCTCCTCTAGGGCACTAGGTGGTTGAGTTTTTTGATTTGTCTGATTTTTTTTCCATCTGCCTCTAGGCTTCATGCCCTGTTATTTATGGTTTTCCAGACAGTTGTCAATGCTGTACTGATGCCATTCTTAATATCAAGCAATATTGCATTGCTTCTGTCCCTGATTTTCTTGCTGCTGGAAGGTTTGTCTGAAAAATCTCCTGGAGTAGTAAATGGTTTCTTTCCTTTGAGGCCAGTAGAAAACTGTTTCCTTCTGATGTTAGAACCTGAATAAAGTAAACGCTGTTCTGCTCTCACTCCACTCTTAGTGGTTCATCACTAATAGTCAGGTGAAAACAGACCAGCTGACAGGTAGCTAGAAAGCCTGCCTCAGGGAGGTAGAGGCATTTTCTTGTGAAAATTCCATGTATTTTAGTAACCTGACATTTATGAAGAAGTCACATTAGCAAAAGTAGGCCTCAAAAAATAATGTGATGTATGCTTCAAACTCCATCAAACTGTTAAACTATACATGTCCTAAGCCAAGATAGAATCTTTATTTACTTCCCCTCTCTATATATTTATTTCTGAGTGTGATTTCCAAAACTCTTATCCACATCCTGTCTCCTTTTTCTTCAAGGCTTTCAGCTATGCTTCAGACTTTTTCTCAGATGCACTTCAAGGAAAAAGGCAGGATAACACAAAAATAAGAGGATCAGGAAGGACCTGTGCTTGCCATTTACTTTGATTAATCAAGTTCAATACAATTACACAAAAGAAGTGGTATATGGGAATCACTTAGCACATCAGGGAGCAATTATGTGAAATAAGACAATGTCCTTGTTCCTCGATTTTGTTAATGGTCTACTCAGAAGAACAAGAATGGTTGGTCATTATTTGCCAGAGTAGAATAGTCTTGGATTGACAATATGCCAACATTGAATGGAAATCTTTAAATCTTTGCAGGAAACCTTGGTTTCCAGGCTTGGGTGTCAGGAGAAGGCAGAACTCTGCCTATCCATGCTGAGAGAATATATTGTCAGCACACACAACCTGTCTGTAAGCACATACATGTGTGAGAATGGACTGATGTATAAGAATGAATTTTCACAGAACAGATGGGCCTAAACCTTCCTGGTCTCATTTATGTGTGCTCTGACAACCCCTCTATGTTCATTCCAAGTGGTCTGACCCTGTTTCCATCTCCTGTGTATTTCCTGCTTGTGCTTGAGAAATGACAGGAGCTCCTTGTTCATACATGAAGGTCTTTTGCCCCTATTGCCCGATTTCTTGCACATCATAATTCATCATCATTCTATCAGCTTTTCTTCGCAGGAGAGGTGTTCCATTCCTCTGTTGAGTTAGCATTCACCGCACGGTCATTTTCCCCTTTTGAGGATTTTTGAGTACATTATTATGTGAATGCTGGAACATTTTCTGCAGAAAGACCATATTTATTTCTCACATATTCTGTAATGTCTAGTGCCAGCTTCATTCATAGTGCAGCTTTGACATGTTTGGTTAACCTCAAGACCAAGTCCTTAGGAAACCAGGCTTCAGGGTTCTGTGGGGTAATAAACTGTACAGAGAGACAAGAATTAGACATCTGTTATCGTGTGCATGCACAGGGCCTTACCCAAGCCCAGTCATCTGTAGTGATCTAATTGTTAATAATCTAGTTACTGTCTGGTCCCTAAGAAATGTCATGATAGGCAATGGGTTTGCTTGGGAAGTTCTTATTTTTTCGTGCTCTGAACCTGATGTTGTATCACGTCTGTGTAGGCATAAAACATACAAAAATTATTTAAAAAATATAATGAACTCTCAGGTAAGAAAGAATGATTACTTATTTTCATGCAATTTGGTCCAATAGAAAATTAAAATACATATGAAAGTCAACATTTATGCTAGAATTTAGGAATAGGATTATTAGAAAATCTGTGTGAAATATTCATTGCTGGACAATTTTCAGTGACAAAGTATTTTGTAAGTTCATTGTGGCTTTTCCAAATTGCTTCTTCCAGGAAAAAAAAAAAAAAGATCACATTTTAAATTGAATTTGCTACTTGAAATATTTTTGGTTTGATTTAAATTCGAACTGACTTTTTTTGTCAAAATGTCCTTCAATTCTCTTCAAAAAAACTTGAGAAAGGCTGTGTGTAAAACAAACTCTTGCCCCTAAAAATAATTTTCTTTCTTATTTCCCAGAATTGTGGATTAACTGAAAAATCAGTCCAAAAGTCTGTGGGATTAACTCAGCAAGACCTGGCAGATAGAGGAAAAATGTGGGAGGAACTATGATTTTTTAGCTCTGTTTTTTGCCTTTTTAAAAAATTTATCTCAGTGAATAGCTGATGAAACAAGACATGCTCAGACTCTTTAACAGACTGTAATGTCTTGAAATAATATAGATACCATCTATACTGCATTCTTTTGATGGATTGTTACAGTCTTGTCAGTTTTCTTTTTTATTTTTTAGATTTTCTTTTGACCTTTTAAAATAAACAATGACATATCCTAGGGATTTTGCTGGAGACTTGACTCTTGAACTCTCTTGAGACTTTAATCAACTCTGCTGGTTCCACCATAATGGCAGAGAATGACTGAGAAAGTCAGCGACCTTATTCAAGCTCCATAGGTGAAATTCTGGGGGAAAAAAAAAAAGAACCCATTTACCTCGATGTCTTTCTAACATATTCCACTGAATCAGTCTTAATAGAAGTGTGCTGTCAGAGGTTTTGATGACTCACACAGTTAATGTTTTCATTTGCTTCATGCTTCCTTCCTTCCTGTGTGTGATAACTTAACTCTTCCAGAGATAGTGCCATTGGAGAGAAGACCCAGTGGGGTTTTAAAAGTTAATTGCCAGTTATAACTAACCTTTGTTAAGAGGAAGGAAAAATCAGAATTTGAAAATAGCAGTTTAGAAAAAGCAACCTCTCTCTTAATTACGTCAAAGTGTTTTCATTCCGAAACCATTTTGACTGAAACAGAAGTTTAGCTTAAATTCTGTCAATTCCTTGAACTCATACAGGCACACAGTAGTGCTGGGAGAAGCGGCTGATGTATTATAAAAAACCTGTTTCAGGTCAAGAGGAGATGGTCTGCCCCAAGCTTTTTACAGCCGTGCTGATGACCTCTTACTGTGGCTGTGGTGAGAATTAAAATAGTAAATTCGTAATGTTTGTGCAGAAGTTAGTGTCTGGCTATTTCCTTCAGCTGTCAGGAAAGAGTATGCTGACTGAGATAATTTAAGACTGCAAGTCCTACGAAATGCATTAAAGATGACCTGAGCTGTCATGTGTTACACAAAAAAATGCATTCTGGATTGTGGATATGAAAAGGTCATACAAATGGAAACCTTTAAATGCTTCTGATGGCTTGACACAGTCACACAGTAAAGCTGTGTAAATATTTCCTAGGTGAAATCTTAAATATTCTCTAATAATTTTCAAGTATCACTTATGAGCATAACGATTGATGAAAAGATAGTTTCAATTTGCTGAAACAGGAACGGAAAACCACCTCTAGATAATTTTAAAGACATTAGTATCTTCTAAGTTTACTGACTTGTCAAAGGTGCTGGCTCTTTCTGGAAATGAAAGACAGCCATGCAAAACATGATAAATACTTGAATGACATCATAAAAAGGAAATAGGAGCAAAAGAGTTATTACACGAAGTATTTCTGTATATTTACCTTATTTTATTTCAATCTAAATGTTCCATTTTTCCTTCCATGGTTCCATATTTCCTCTACATTTCTCTTTGTGACATTGTTCTATATAGCTTGAGAAATAGAAAAAAAAAAAAAGAGATGACCCAGGGTAGAGTTTTAGAAGATCAAAATACAGTATCAATGGTAATGGGTTAACGCTTTGTCATCCTTTAAGTAGCTGCACCTTACCTCCCTAATTGTTTCTTAGGTTTGAATTATACATTATATTCTTCACTCACCCATTGGCCAATAAAGCATCTGTAAGGGAAGCCTTTTAATATCTGAAGAATTCCAACATGAATGCAGCAAATTCCAACATGAATGCTTTTCAAGTGCTTTATCACGGAAAAAGATTATACCAAAAGCAGGAGCGCAGCAGATGCTGAGCATTGCAGATTGGGAAGGGGAAGGAGCAGATTGGTGCAGGCCTTCTAAGGTATACTGGAGTTTGGTGTTCAGTACGTGGAAAACATCTGTGGAAATGAGGCTGTGGGTGCCTCAGAATACAGCAGCCCCATTGCCATTCCTTGGACAGTATGGACAGAAACCCAAGACACCGAATCAGTGTTCCACCTGGCTGGCTGTAGAGTTTTCTAGGTGTTATTACTGACAAATGAACTGCAGCCTATACTGTCCTATTCTAATGTAACAACAAGCAACGTAACAACTAAAATAGACTGTTTGGAAGAAGTGATGGGGGAAGTATCTATATTCTTCACTCAAGTCAGAAGTCTATCTCTGTCAAAAAAAGGTAACTGCTATTTTTATTCATTGCTTTTCTTTCCAAAGCTCTTAGAAGAATTAGTTACAACTACACTGCTGAACGGTGTAAGTGCCAGTTTGATGCCAGAAATGGATTTTTTCCCCTATTTATTCCTTTTTAAAAATCACAGAGTCACAAAATATTCTGAGTTGGAAGGGACCCACAAGGATCATCAAGTCCAACTCTTAAGTGAATGGCCCATACATAGGTCAAATCCATGACCCTGGCATTGTCAGCACCATGCTTTAACAAATTGACCTAATGGTTTTGGCTAGAATGACAAATTATGCCTAAATTGCTTCTCTCTGAAGTCTGAAAACCTGATTCCAACATCATTCTTTTTTAGAAATCCCATTTTCTTCTCTCAGACTCCTTACACATTCAGTGCACAGTTGGTCTGTGTCTGGGTACCACCTGCCTTGGTGACACTGAGCTAAGGGATTTCCAAGAGCCTCCCCCAGCAAAAGCAGCAGAGGACTGTCCTGCTTCAACTCTCCTACCACTGTGAAGGTTGCTTAGATAAAAAATATTTGTATTCAGGGATTTTTTTTGTGGTACCTTTATGAAGTGTGTGGGAGCTCAAATAGAGATTTAGAGCTGAACTGTCAGAAATACACCCCAAAATCTGTATGACACTTGTCACGCAGAAAGTGACATATACTGTTGTGTGCATCAAAAAAATAAGGTTCAAAACATATGGGGTGCTTGTTAGTACACTTTTAAACCTTGATCTTGAGTGTTTATCAATAAAACTTAACTAGTGGTTAAATTCACACTGTAGTTGAGTGTGAAGCATTTGGATGGTCCCTAACTCAGTTCTGTTCAAATTCAGGGACCCCAAATACTACGTTATCATTACCTTTGAGTTTGTCTTGTCAAGTGGGATGTTCTGAAATATAAACTGAAGGTATTCTGCTCAGTTTTATAGTTTGAACAGATAATGATTTAAGCCACAGCTGAAAGGCAGTCTAAGAAGGCTGATTCTAAACCCTCACCTGCAGAATGCAGTAGAAGGGAAAGAAAAAGAAATATTTTTCTCTTGCTATGAAGTTTTCTTTCCCTAGCTCTGGTTTCAGAACTCTGTTTAGTTGATGTAGGATCTGGGAACAAAGAGAAAAAGTGTTGTAACCAAACTGAGAACATCATCAGGGGGTGTAAATATTTTTATCAATGAATCATTACTCTGGCCAGGCCCAGACCAGGACACAAGTCCAGGGTTTGAACATACATAATGACACTCTTGTACTGTCTTCCAGAGTTGCTGGACATCAGCTAAAAAGAACTAGGTAGCACTACAAGAAATCCATTAAGAAATTAAAAATTCTGTCATCAAGGTAGGGTGTTAATAGCAGACTGTAAATAGAACACTGTTAATGTCACACTGTAAATAGAACTCAGGTTTTTTGCACACTGATGAAGTATATTCAGGAATAATGGCTCTGGAATATGCACTGAGAGAGGCAATGGTTAGTGAAAAAAGAAAGAGAATATGAACCCTTGCAATAGATTTGGTAAGTCACGTGGGCAAAACGGAAAAGAAATAGTGCAAATTGATTTAATTCCGTGATCCTATCAGAGGTATATAATGATTGTAACACTGCTTGGTTTTATTCTATTTGTCCAACACTGACACTCAAAATTATTTTTATTTACCTGAACACTATTCAAAAGGCATGTAACAAACATTATGAAGCTCCAGATACTCATAGCTAATCTCAACAAATATTAATAAATGTATCTTTAAAAAAACTCTCAAATTGAAACAAAAAAAAACAGTGTCTCTCTTCTTAAAACAAGATCAAAAAGACCTCATGTTTTTTCCTCTACTTAAACTAAAGGTATGCATGAGAATGCAAACACATTTTGATTTCCAGATTGTGAACTATATATTTACATGTAGTTTATTGACTTGTCCTGCCTCTGTAAGGGAATATACATAATTTTTCATATACATCTCATGGATGGGAAGGCTGTAATAGCAAAGTCACTGTCTCAGAAAATTTATAAAAACTGTGTTTTTCTCAGTTTGATTGATAATGTGAACGATACATGCAAATCTGAGTAGGCTCTTTGCATTTACAACACAGGTTTTCTACACAGAGAGACAAAAAAAAAAAAGAAACTGGGAAAGACATTGATTTATTAATGATGGCAACCCAATGCTCACAGTCCCATTTTCAGCAATTAAAAAAACATTGACAGACATAATGGTTTCTCAATGGCTGCTGATCATTTAAGTTATCCCTTAGCTGCAAGTGTCCATACATACCTGTCAGGTATAAGATAAAGCAAGCCATCTGGTCATCTATATATTGACTTTCTGTCAAATGGGATAATGTATTAATGTATAATGTTGGCAATTTTGCTTTATCACTGAAGTTTCAGTAGCAAAATGTGGAAAATGTCTGATATAGCTGTTCATTTACAGTAAAATTTGATTACTCTCATTAATAAAATAGTTATATTTAACATGTTCTTATTAAAACTAATTTTTAAAATGCTGGAAACTATGTCATCTGCATGAATTAGGCTAGAGATGAAGCATTTATAACAGATTAGCAGTGTCTGAAATTTGTTTGCCTTCTTGAATGTAATGGCTAAACAACAGTAGATACCTTGCAGACTGGTTATGGCAGCAGAATAAAGAAACGACGGAGGCAGGGATATAATTGGTATCATCGTATTTATTTTCAAAGAACATGTAAAATGCAATGTCCATTGATGCAGAAAAAATAAAACAGCAGGATTCAGTTACTCTTCCCGCAGCTGTGTAAACTTCTTCCCTGCCAGATGTCAGCCCAGACAATTCCTACTTTTTGCTTTCTCTCTCCCTTGTCTTTTCAGTCTCTTATTGTTCTGATAAACATTTCTGATTGCCCATTTTTTTTCTGTGTGCTACTGCTTGCAGTTATGCTTCTAGGAAATCATAGAATCATCAAAGTTGGAAAAGACCTTTAAGATTGTCATCCCCAATCCAGCACTGATCACTGCAAAATGATGTTGACCAATGTAGAAAGCTGCGTTAGATAAAACTTTGGTTTGGCCATTTTTTACTATTTGTTTGTTCTAAAGAGTGAGTTTCTATTGGCTTCTTGAATGAAATTTAAAACAACTCTGTCCATAATAGCATGTTCTTCTTGTTTTGCTTAGAAATCCATGCTGAAATGTCACTAGAGGTGATATCACATTCTAAAATTGTCCTCATAGTAATTTTTCATTGTGCAGTTTCTCAGTTAAGAGGAACCAATTCTGGCAACCACAAACAGCAGAGGTACTACAAAAGAAAACATTTCAGCTTTCTTGTTTCAGTTGCTAAAATTGCTAAGGTGTTCAAACCTGGAGGAAAAAAATGTTCAATAAGCACAAAATCCCCTGAAAGGGAATCACTGAAGATCTTAATGTTTCACATGAAATCTTTTATTCAGTTTCACAACTTTCTGTCTAAAATACTTCTAGCTTCAGACATAAAATTCAATTTTGTATAATGAACTTTTGAAAATTGAAATCGTAGTGTAAAATCTTGAGAGTTAATATGTTCCACTAGCTACCAAATCCTGATCTGGGCATTCTGGCAGCCAGGAATTTGCAACTCCTTAAATTCAATGACAATTCCTTGCTGAAAATTTAGCAATGCTAAGCCATAAATGAAATGGAGCTTGTTTCAATAAATGAGTTGAATCTTCCACAGAAGTAACCTTCGATTCTTTCATTAACTTTTGGAAGAAAAAATAGGAATTTCAGGGAAAAACTCACCTGTTGGTGAATTCTACTTTTCCATTTTTATCTGGATTTAATATATCTGGGCTGGATTCCACTGTAATAAAAGCTGCCACTTAAGCAAGTTCAGTGACAGTCCTTTATTTTCTAGAGTTGTTCAGAAATACTTCTTCTCATTATCGAATATATTGTCAAATAAATAGATAAATATGATTGGATGTGTTTCTCATTGAGGACTTAGAATTTCAGAATAACTGTTAATGAAGGTACATTTTACTCCATTTTAGCACTGCACACTGCCATATGATCTCAATTCTATTATCTTTGTTCAGGGGAGGAGTTACATCTACGGTACCACAGAATGCATGATGGAACCCTGGTCATCAGGTTGATATTTTTTCTTTCATTTTTAATATCCCAAGAAACATTTGTTAAGTATGGTGAGACAATAGGATGTGCTTGCAGACATATTTCCTGAGAGCTCTATGGAGCTTCTAAATGTACTGCAAACTCAGGATGAAGTTGGACAGAAAAACCTTACAGGAAGGCTATCAGGATTGGATAAAACGTGTGATTTTGACCTTTAAAACTCTTCTCCGCATGAATGACAGCGTGCCTTTATGAAAGATTTGATCTGCTGCTCTCTCAAAGGAGAGAGAACACCTCAGATGAGCTGGGGCAATGACAGAATTGTTTCCTCTTTGCTACACTGCATTTCATTCTAGACAGCCGCACAGTAGTTCACTTTCTCATGTGTGAAACTCCCTTGTTTCAAAAGTTCTTCCTCTGAAAGCAATTGACACACACCAGAGCCATGTGCTAACGAATAATAATAAGAATGAGCAGTTTAATTCTTGGTGGATTAAGTGTCAGTGAAATCAGAAACAGCAAGATACAGAATATGCAGCTCTCACTCTCCACCCTTGCTTATGACACATTTTTTTTCAATCCAAGTACATAATCCAAAGCCCCTGTAGTGGTTTCCTGTTTCATAAACCGTCAAAAATTTCAACGTAAATGACAGTGACTAAACAAGTTCTGTGATGTTCAAACAGTTTGAACATACTACTCAATTGTAGTTTCAATTTTGGTTTTATTCTTATTTTTACATAATTTTCTGCATAATTCACAATTAACCTTCAATACCTTCCAAAATCCTTTGCCTCTAGTGGAATAACTCACCTAAACTAGCAAGAAAGAAAAGCTTTTGTCTTCTCTTTTGGTGACTTGATGATAATGCTCCCAATATGTAGACTTCTGGCAGTTACAGATGAAACAAGTATTTGTAATGCAAAGATCTAGAATGGAAAATATTTCTGAACACACACACACACACACACACACACACACACACACACACACACACACACTCTTTCATCTGCAACCGGAGATTCTATAGCTTTGATATCTGCATTTTGTGTTTGTTTGTCACAAACCTGAGAACAAGGCTGAGGGAGACATTTTTCTCTTGGCTAACATTTAACTGTTAAATGTGGCTCTTAAGTGATACTTTAACTGTAACAATGTGTAAGACTATTTGTAGAAGGTTTACAGTATAATATTTTTATATGTACTATAAATTTTTGGAACATTTTTAGTGGTTTTATTCTTAACATCTAACTACACTGTGCAGATATTAATGACTCAAACTTCCTTATGATGTAACAGTAAAACATACTTTTAATTCATATGACAGGTGAAAAGACTGAAACAGAAAGATTTTTGGAGCTAAACTGACAAAGTACTGACTCTTTGACTATAGGATGGAGTACTAGTGAAACTGTTGTAACTATTTCAATTTCCCCCAGAAAGCTCCAGATAGGTCTTAGTTGTCAATTAGCATGTGCATTTCCATGAACAGAAGTAGAGAATACCCCTAAGGGTTGCCATTCTAGACACTTAAGTCTATAATTTAGATCCTCCAAACTTGCCTGGTTTTGGAAGTGATTAAAATCTCATCATGCTAATCTTTCCAGTGCTAAAATGCACTTAGCTCCCAAATGTCACTTCTGACCATAGCTAGAGTTGGCCAAGCCTCTGCAGAGTCTGCAGACAGGCCCAGAGCAGAATTTCTTCCTCACTGCTGGCTTCGACAGGCAGTAAGGCTCGGTGATGGCATTTATACCTGCTGGTACTTAATTATGAGTATAACTCTTCTGTATTACATTAACATTTATATTGCAGCTCCCCTTAAACTCCTTTTCCCCATGTAGTGTGCTCGTGACTTTCCTTCTTTGACCATATACATTTATGTCTTCTAAATGCAATTAAAATGAAAACAGAGAAGTAACAGAAAAGAGCAGTTTCTAGCTCCATATAATTTGCTTCCATATTGTTGTCAGTTACTCCATGTACTGGCAAAAACGATTTTGCAAATTTTTTTATAGTTCAGAGCCCTTACACATGTTAACGTTGCTATAGACATCATTGATTAAATAGTTTGCTGTGCTTCGTCTGGGGGGATGAAACACCAGTTCTGATTTTAGATTCATCTCCAGTGTGATACATACTCAGATACCATCAGGCCAGGCCTGCAATACTGATAACGAGAAAGGCCAGCTTTTTATTTTTGAAATGTGTGAATCTGATCTAATAGCAGCTAGAAGGAACTGAATATTGAAGTGTACAAATTAGCACTTTTAAGACTATGCACACACTGAATGCATTGGCATTTTTATTAGCTTTCATTATACTTTTGAAGTTGTAAATCTTTGTAATCATGTAAGATATTTATATTTGTTATATTCCCACAGTGTCTGAACGCCTCAGTGTATTGATGAATTAATGTGTTAATCTTCCTCACAGTCCTGAGAAGGAAGGTAATAGCTCAATTTTGTCCTAGGGGAATAAAAGCAAGATCAAAATATTAAACATTTTCCAAAAAATTAAAGGGGAAATCAAGTGACTTGCTTCTCTACCATGTTTATACAATCACAGAATCATACAATTGCTTGGGATGGAAGTGACCTTTAAAGGTCATCTAGTCCAACCTCCTTGCAATGAGCAGGGACATTTTAAACTAGGTCAAGTTTCTCAGAGCCCATTAAACCTGACCTGGAATAGCTCCAGGAATGGGTCATGTACCACTTCTTTGGGAAACCTGTTCCAGTATTTTTTTCACCACCTTCATTGCAAAAGACCTTTTTCTTATATTTAATCTAAATTGATTTTTCTTAAATTTAAAAACATTATCCCTCATCTTGTCAATATGTTACATATTAATAGTCTGATGGTTATTCCATCCTTCTTTAATTGTTTTCATGTTAAAAAAAAAAAGAGAAAGGTTTAATTTTGAATCACAATGAAAGAAGCTTTTGTTTGTTTGTGTATTTAGATGGACAGGAGCACCTGGACAGTTCAGGGTAGGCCCACTTAAAGATGTTTTTGTGTAATTATGAAAATAGATATAATAACCTTTTGATCTTTTCAGTTGCAAAAGAAATAATAAGATGTTCATTAATCAATTGAATTTAGCAGCACTTTATCTATGGGAGGAGGACTGCCTCTGAGAAAATTCCTGAGTATTTAGTCTTAAATAATCCACTCTTGCCCATAGTAAGTGTGAATGAAAAAAGTCATAAATTCAGTAAAAGAATCTTATAATCAAGAAGTCCTTAATCAGAACTTGAGCTGATATAAAAAAAAGCCAAAAAACAAACCAAATCAAAACAAAACCAACAGAAAAACCCTCCTCAAACCCCAGGTTTATAAAAAAACTAAAAAAAAACAAACAACAAACCAAACCTTTCTGAATTGAGTGTTCCCATCATAATGGCCCTTTAATAGCAATCTTTTGTTGAATGCTGGGCAGATTGCTAACTTCCTTCTGGGAATTGATTGAAATAACACTGAAGCTAATCAGCAATCAGTTTTCTCATCCTCTATTCAGGACTTTCTTTTGACTGTGTCAAGAGGGCTGTAGCACAGTGACCCTGAAACAGTCCTCTACAAATTGCATGCCTTTATAAACTGGCTGTGCCCTGAATGGAGTAGATTGAATTGTTGGAAGTAGCTCACATCATCCAGTCAGCTTCAGAAAGTCAATACTCTTGGTGTGCCTGGAAAACCGTGAATTACCTATCACCCATCAGATTTCTGGAGTAACCCTTACAATGCGCTTTTACAGCGCCGTTTCTAAATAAAGCAGCATTGTGTCAAGTTCTGCTTTATTTAGAAGTAATCAAGATATCCTTCAAGGCTCACATCTTTGAAAATATTTCAACGTGGATTTGAGATAAGAATTTAAATGCTTGTGAGGATCTGGGTTCTATGTTTGTTTTAAGGTTAACCTCACCTGTTGGTCTCTCTAGAATCTGCTAAATGAAATTTGAGTCCAAAAATTTTTTTAAGGTCCTAGTAGTAGGTAAGAAGTTTTGGTACTGGGAACTGAATAGATACTTATACATACTATACATTTTCACATTGAAGAACTGAAAATTGGTAAATAGAAGAATGCAAAATATCAATGATAGTCTAATTATTTTCAAATTCTAATAGATATAAAAATGTTAGTCCTGCAAGTATTTCAGTTGATGACTAAAACAATTCTACTGGCATATGGAATAATCAGAAAAATAACTCTTATTGAAATACAATATTTTCAATGCATTTATGCTTTCCAGAAGTTTTGTGCTTTCTTTACAATACCAGAAATGCTACAGAAGAATATACAGCATTTAAACTTTGAAGCAAAATCAAAAAGTTAAATTATGCCTTCAGTTGTGCACAGTCAAAATAAAGAGGAGACACAGGTTACACAAGTGACAAACCCAATGAATATTTCATAGATAACAACTGGGCTACATTATGGTAAAAAGGATACTACAGGAGTAGCCAGACTTGAATGGGAAAGAGGTGTTGAAGCCCACCAGATGACTACATTAAAAGAAATAGTCCTTTTAACTACTTTTCAACATTTTTATGAGAGAAGTTAAACAGAATCAGGTTCTTATAGTAATATATCATGCTGAATGGACAAGCATTAGGTTAGGATTGGAGGCTAAACAGTTCTGTTCCATTGAAAAAGGGGTTAGAAGCACTAGGAAAGAGAAGGAGCCTTTGTTTCAGTTATTCCCCAGTTCAGCACCTAGACATGGTGATGATACAGAACATGTAGAGCTTTCTAAGGACTAAGGTGGGATTTTGTTCTGAAGAGAACTCTGGAGGTATTAAATCCGGAGGACTATCTGTAAAATGTACAAATGCCTCTGGATCTCCTGGGCAAAGCAACATGCAATGCATTATTCAGGACTGTAGCTACAGGAAACTCTTCAGGCAAAAGCTTTTCTTAGTGAGAAATGCATCTGCCTGAAACAATTCGCAAATTCATTTTGAAATTTTCATACTGTTTAAGCTAAAAAAAGGATGAAAACCAAGACAAATTCTAGGAGTTTCTACCTGTCATTTCAAAATGATGTTTCAATTCCAACTGTATTTCAGTTAAATAAGAAGAACAAAGTCTTTGTTTGCAAAAGAAACAAACAAAACAAAAAAAAAGCTCAAACTAAACCATTATTTATCACCTTAAGAAAGCCCAAACAGTTCCTTTCAATATTTTACTTCAAGAACTTTTCCTTCCTCCATGAAAAAAGTAAGGAAAAACTGTTTGACAGCAACCTGAAATGGTTTCAATTTTGTTGGGGTTTTTTTCAATTTGGAATGTGACTGCTCACTCAACTGTATTTAGGCTTGTGTTTAAAGACACAGACTAAGTGTAATATAAACTTTTCTACTCATACCATAAGGTCATTGTAACACACTTCTTTTTAAGGTGAAAAATATTTAACTCCTAAAGACAGTATAAAACTCGATTAAAAAGTCTAATTCTGAACGCTTCCATTACTTTCAGAACTGACATGTGATGCTCTGAATAACTGCTAACTCAGACCTGCCAACTGCACAGTTGCTAGTTATTTACAATAAAATCAGTCCCATTAATTTGCTAATGAATTGATATTGACTTTACATTTTGGGAGCTGGCAATGTTTCAAAAGTCATTGTTAGCTCATTTCCAAAATGAACATCAATGAATTTTCCTTACTGCATAAAATGCAAAAATCAATTAAAAAAATCTAACTGGTTTAATGCCACCTGTTTCCAAATTATGCTGATGGCACCAGATCAAAAATTCCACTCACCAATTAGGGTTGGAAAGGGGATGAGTCTCTCTACTTATTAATATGTTGTGAACAGAATAATGGTAAATAAAAATCTAGAAAGAGATTACAAGAAAATAATAAATTAACTAAAAGGGTAAAAACTGAGCTAAACTGTACAGGAGCAACAGTTCTTATGGGCGTTATACCCTCTCTCACAAGAATCCCTTTTCTAAACTAAACACAGAAGTTGCATAACAATGATTAAAGGGCCTGCTCGGAAGAAAACAAGGTTTCTCCAAGATACAAGTCACCAAATAAAAAATGAAAGGTCTTTTTTAGATTAATATGCTCAGAAGAAACTTTCTCAATATTTTTGTGCAGTTATTTCTTGCTGAGAGGAAAAATGTATTTAGTGAAACTTTTATGATAACCATACCACAATGGAGCCCTGACTAATTTCAACAGCCTCTGAAATCTCCTGCAATTGTAAATGCTTCTTTCAACCAGCCCTTAATAATGATCCTTCTGAATCTTGACCACTAGCACAAGCTGACTAGGATGTATCTTCTGGATTATGACCAGCAGTTTATTCTCTAAGAGAATTCTGAATAGTTTGTAATAATGTTTTAGAAAGAAAGCTAAAAGAATTGCTGAGAAATGTAATGGATAGTTTTGCCTACACCTGTGAGCCATTGAAGCTTTTTCTTGTTGTCTGAATTTAGAGAAAAACCCATCATTGAAAGTACCAAGGGTTCCTAAAGTACAGGGAAATGTATAGCTAACACAAACATCAACTCCCATGACAATATCATGGGGGTCTGTTGTCTAAAAAGGCAAAATATCTATATAGGTCTACAGATATGCCTTTTAAAAATTTATTTATTTTTAAATGCATGAAATTGCCGCTTTGGTTGCATACAATTTTCAATGGCAAATGACTTCTGAAATAGTGTAAAAATAACTTCTGCCTACATTGAATCATTTATGCATTTGAGTTCCAATGTTTTCCCACCAGCGTTAGACTTGTTCAAGTATCATGGTCACAGCACATGACCATGGCTACCTGAAAAACAGAGGGCTTAAAATGTCCCTTCCTCATGCAGATCATTGTCTAGTTGATATTTGCACCAATCACAGGTCTTTTTAAGTGTGACCATAGATTAAAGAATTCAAATGTAAAAGTTTATGCCACTCTTATTAAGATGATATAAATTGCATTGTCCATATTTATTTTTTTAAAATATCTGCTGAAGAATTTTAGTGATCCTAAACAATTATTTTTATCCTATGAGTTTTAAAGTGTTTCTTCTGAAAAAAAAAATTTAAAAAAAATTTAAGTTTCATTGATTTTACTTGTTTTCACTTTGACCTAGAAAACATAACTGGTACTGTAATTCTCAAAAATAATCTTAATTTGAAATTTAATCCTTGATTACTTAGAATGTATTTTAAGGGACAGTTCTGCCCTCAATTACCTTGACTCAATTTTGGACTAAATCCACACATTAGTAACCAAATAGCAAATGACCTATTGTTCAGACTTATAGATTTCCAGATGGAAGTATAATTTGGCTTACTTTGTAAAACACTAATAATAGTTTCTGTAAT
The DNA here is from genome assembly GCA_013400915.1 of Pardalotus punctatus. Classification (NCBI taxonomy): domain Eukaryota; kingdom Metazoa; phylum Chordata; class Aves; order Passeriformes; family Pardalotidae; genus Pardalotus; species Pardalotus punctatus. The sequence goes on from VZTX01027592.1 coordinate 485,705, forward strand.
TTCTCCAATATCCAGATGATCTTACAATCCAGGAAAATATGGCAAAGTAGGTAAAAAATTGTTATGAACCTGAAGAAACCATTAAAGAAAGATTAACAGGAATCAATGTGTTTGGTGTTATTACAACACAGCTAGTAGAAAGAATGGTGCTTATTTGCTAAAATTTTTGGTCTCAAAAGGGTTAGTAGAAGAAGCATGTAGTGAATGTTTCAAGTAGAAATTAGGTCATTATTTTTATTTGAGTAAACCTAGCAGTGGGAAAATATACAAGAAATATCAGGTGAAATTTTATAAATTGGGACTTGTATATGTGTTGAATGCTTTCTAGAGGGAAGTGATGAAATAGCCATTGAGTCCCTAAGGGCTAAAACCTGACGGAAAAAGAAGCAGAAAATAAGAACACAGTCAGCATGCTAACTGCCGGCATGTTGCCATTGTGGAATTTTGTTTATCTGAGTTTAGAAATACTTGAAAAACTGAACCAATTCTGGGAAACTTTCAGAAGAATACTATAATTTTCTTTGCTTTTAAAAGTACCACTGAGATTAATGTTTTTTATTAATATGGTCTGTTTGCTTTATATGTGCAGTGCTTTGTCTTATTAGTATCATAAATCCTGTATTCTTGCTTTTGGTTCACAAATAGGTGTAAGATAGTCTGTGTGCTAACACCATTGGAAACCCTGAAATTCTTACTAAAAAATATATGGGCTTTATTGAAAACTTTGGGTAAGTTTTCTGCATCCTGAACCAAAATGATTTAATCACCTGTTCCTCAGCACTACTCAACATTAACTGCTACCCAGGTAGAACAATGACTTCAAGAGTCCACCTCCCAAAAACTCTAAAAAGTAGCCCAGTGCACTCCTGTGGGTGGGAGAGCACTGTCTTCTCCTTGTTCCTGGAGCAGACCAGGCAAACAACACGAAAGCATGCTCTGATTGTCTTAAATAAAATGTCAGAATAAATAAAAAAAATTGGGACATGTAGATTTTGCATATTTTCATTATGCCATTTTAATATTTTTAGCTATCTTTTAACTAAAATCTCAAATAGATCCTGCCCATGATATTGAGCATCTCTGGTTGGAAACATTTGCCAATTAGGTCACATGAGAATAAATCAGAAGAAAATGCCTGGGAGTTATCAAGAATTTTCACCCATCTTATCCTTCCCGTTTTTTGTCTCCCATTCGATCTCCCACTCTTCCCATCCAAGTTTCTGTATCTCTCTCATTGTAATTCAGACATTATATAATATGTTCTTCAAAGCAAATCTAAGAGAACCATCATCACTCTTCATTTAAGGGTATCTTTAAAAACCTTGCCAGGCTCCTTTTATCTTAGTGTCTGGGAGCAAAAAGGGGGGTGGGAGGGAGAGATCTACTTATCTTCATAGCCATTTTTATACATCCTTATGATTGAGACACTCTCTTGAAAATGAAGAAGTGTTATAAACTTACTTGACAAACTATTTTGACATTTTCTGCTTGCAGCTGGCTTTTTAAAGTGACTCTTAAGTTCCCATACATAACTTTTTACATTCTTGCATTTTATGTGTGGTAGTTAAAGGCTGACAGAGCTTCTGGGTTTAATTCCTCTGTACTTTCTTGCATCATCAGTTCACAAATTTATCAAGGCATGTTATAATCATGGTGAATATAGATCTCTTCCATTTGTAAATAGTCAGCTTGAATCTTAACAATAATTTAGAGATAAGAAGGGGAGGCACAGATATATTAACATCAAAATTGTCCAGTAGCTATTAGTGTCTAGTTTGTCTTTATATTTATGAAGTCCTGATAATTCATGGGAAAAAGAAGGGGAAAGGAAATTGAATTCTAAGTTCATCCCTTCTGATCCTTGTATCATGGTCAGGAAATGGAAGTAGTGCTACTTATTACACCTGTTGTATCCAGTAATAGTCAAGGCTGAACTGTATTCTAAATGTGTGCTGAATTGTTAAAAATGTTAACATTTATGAAGTATGTAAATGGATAGCTAATTAACTTGCTACATCTATCTTGTTAAATACCAATTAAATATATTAACATTTATCACAATTTTAATGTATCAATAAGAATTTAACTGTACCTTTATTGTCATTGTAATTACAAATTAAGTACATGGCTAGATGATTTATCTTTTGCATAATTGTTCAGCCTTAGCCTATGTTCTCTTAAACAATCCAGCTGTTATAGTATGTGTTCTCTCCAGCATCTGATCTTTCTCTGTAAAATTCTTTATCAAATCATCTGCTATTAAGATACTAAACTCAAATGAAGAAAGGTTGGTGGGGCTTTTGCAACCTGAGCTCAACTGCACTGGTATGGAAATACCAATTTCCCAAAGATTGAAATTAACGCTGTAATGGTGATTATTTCTTGTAAACAGTCTAAAAAAATTTGGAAGGAATATACATATATTTTTACAGTCTAAAAATTTTTGGAAGGAATGTACATATATTTTTGGCTTCAAATGATTGATGAAGATTCTTTTATGGTAAAACAGCAATTCAAATTCCATATCTTCATACAATGATTCGTATCTTATTCTTTTCATACCCCTCACATTCATACAACTTAGAACTAAGGCCATTGAAATTAGGAGTATCACTTATACAGAGAGAGCAAAATAAAACCAGTTTCTGATAATGTTAACACAATACTTTTTACAAAACTCCACTGGATGCTTAATTCTTAAACAAAATCTTTGTCCTGCTTTAGGGCACTTAATAGATATGTAGCCACTATGGGAATGAGAAGTACATGTAAAGAAGATACATATGTGGCATTGTTAATAAAAAATATCAGGGCAAGAGCAGAATAACGCATACGCAAACAACACATGAACTGTCTGGACTGTTTTCTTAATAAGATCCATGCTATGAACAACATTCAGCAAAGGAGTTACAAATGTAAACATTATGTAGCAAAGTTCTTGGGCTCGGGTAGAAATATTTGCAAGGTCTGACTTCGGCAGATGCTTAATGCTTCACTGCATCAGATGAGAAAATGAGCTCACCAGAGAAAATATTTTGACTGAACTGAAATATAGTACAGGGAGCAAAGTAATCTTTAAATTCTGTAAATAATGCATGCCTTAAAAAACTTGGAACACAGTAGTGAAATCTTGATGAGTGGAAAACACCTGTGCTTATATAGGAATCAAGAGCTCCACGTTTGAGACTAAGGTGGTCATTCTAGTCTCCCTTCAGAGAAAGCTAAGAAAGAAATAGGGGACTCTAGGGAATAAGCCATTACCTTCCCAGTTATTTAAAGTGTTAGTTTCTCTAGACTGACTTTGACTTAGATAAAACCTGCCATATGGTATTTAAAAATAATTTCTTTTGTTTTTTGGCAAAGAGTACCTGCTTTATTCATGAATCCTGCTTCCAGGATGTTTGTAGGCTTAGGATTCAACATACATCTTTCAATATCTGAAGTAGAGGGAATTTAATCCTAAAAAAATTATTTTTGGAAACACAGGGCAGAACTCCATGTTATTTGATTTTAGATTTTAAAAAAACAAACAAAAATCTTTTTCTTAAAAGCATTAGCTTTGAAAATGAAATAATGATCTTTAATAACCTGAAATTAATCCATCTCCATTTTATCAAAACCCTTTCCCCATAATACTTGTAAATTCACTCTGACTTTTTTTTTATTTTATTGCTTACCCGAGTTTAGTGGCGAGGATTGAGCAGTCATATTGAGACTACATGGATCATTTCACCTGTAAAGGAATTACAGCCATCCATCCTGGAGTGGGACATTGCCAGCCACGCAGCAGGGCTGCAGTCCTCATGGGGTGGGGTTGTCAGAGCCACCTTTAGAGCTGTGAAGAGCCTGAGGAGGAGCTTTGCCTACTGAGATGGCGCTTCCTAGTGGTGCCCCCTCAATCTGTGCCACGCCAGCAGGCATGCAATGCACCAAAGCTATGGGAACAAGCAGTTCCACAATAACTAATTATGCTGCTTTATGAGCACCTGAAATTCGGCTTTCCCCTGCACACAAGATAAGGAAAATAACTCTACATTTGTGCCTTCACTTCCCTGGAGTTTAGAGTGTATTAATGGCTGAAGGATTCAGAATAAATAAACTGGATAGAAAAATCATTATGTGAGGTTCGTTTTCTGAATATCAGTTCGGATTCTAAGCACTGCAGTAACTTATCCTTAATTTTCAACTTGGAGTGTCTCTGAAAATAATAGAAATGTGGGACATCATTGTCTTTTCATATTGTTAAGTGATGTGATTGTGGTAGCTGAGCTTATTAAATTTGACCTTAGAAGCTGATTCACCTTTTTAAAAGCCTTTTTACATATTGAATTTTGGCCTTTGAGGAATAACAAACAATAAAAAATAAATTGGGAAAAACATGAAAAAAGAAACCAAATCAGAAAACTGAGGGAGACACATGAATAGCCCCCTTCATCTTCACAGCACCTTTTAATGAGTGTATGCATAAGATAATAAATAGATTTGGATTTTAATGTATGTCTGCAGCAACATTTACCAGAGCTGTGAACTGAGGAGTGAGTCTTTCAGAAGTTTGTAAGAATCCCAGTTCTTTGCCTGCACATGAAGCGTACTTGTCTTTCCAGGATGCCCATACTTTGTGTGCAGGTTCTGTGGAGGTGCTCTGCATGCTGCTTGACTGCACCATTTTACTGTGTGCTCATGCACATGAGTAAAACAGTTTTGCATTTTCTGGATGAACAACATTTGGATAGGTTAATGTGAGATATAATCAGGTAGAATGGGAATAATCCAGACTACAAGCCCTGCTGCATCCCATGATGAAGAGCCTACCACTGCATTAAACACTGATCATGGTTTAGGGCTACTACTCTAGTCCCAGTGAAAATCTGCATTATTTGTTTGCATGATTCGGCTGTTTAATGATGCACATACTCCCTTTTTATTTTCAATTTCTGTGTGATATAAACATCTGGAACATATGTTGAGAGATTGAGATAGTTGGCTGTGCACTTTGTTCTATTTGTTGTTACTTGCTAGTTACATGCATACCTATATATGAATCTTTAAAAGAGATTCCAAAATCATGTTGAAAATGAAATGACAGTAGTAAATGAAATGTAAAGTGGTTCCATTACTTGGAGTAACAGAGACAGCAGTTGAATGGACATAGGGCATGTGTATCGTGAAACACACTCTGCTTACTGTCATGTTTGCAGGTTGACTGAAGTGAATTATGGTGCAAAACATCACAAGGCACATCCCTGAAGATGGTTTTGGTTGTCTCCTAGGAGAGAACTTTCCAAGAGACTAAAAAGGAAATGAACAGGACAAAACCCAAAGTATTATAGATTATTTCCAAAGTATGAAAACACAGCATGAATACTAATACTCAAGGCGTCTTCCCTTATCTTGAAAAACACACACACACACACACACACACACGTACACACACGTCTGTTGGCATAAATAGACTTGTATGCTTATATACAGAGACTCATTTAAAAATATATGTAAATAATTACAAAACTGTACCTGTACACCTAACAGAAAAATTCTGTCTGCATCCTTCACTTTCAAGCATTTTAAAGAACTGGGTCTCAGCAGAACAGAATCTCCGACAGCAAAGTGAATTTTTGGGGAATAGTAAGAACAAATTTGTCTGCAATTAGGCTCTATTAATCCCAGAACCATACATGCAGACTGTATTACCAATAGACAAGGGAAACATTTAATTTACCTCCTGCACTGTAATTGATACCTCTTTTCCCTCCTGGTGTTGCAATCTGTCCTCCTGTCTCCTCCTGAGTGAAGTTATTCTCATTAAAGGAAGCACCTTCTTGCTCAGTCCTGGACTGAATCAAAAGCAGTTGACAATGTAAGTTCCCCAGCTTGGTTTTGTTCTGCTATCACCAATGGATATCCATCAAATAAATGAAAAAGAAACATTTATAAAATAAACCAGTTCTAAAAAAATAATACAAATTAGGGAAATAAAAACTTATGTAATGAGAAAGCATGAAGGAAAAGTCAACAGATTTGTGCAGAGCTGTAGTCAAAGTAATATGTAAATCCTCAATGAATTAATTTTATAATTCATATATATTTATAATTTAATGTGAAACGTTGCAATTACCCAAGGCATTCTGCTTGTCTGTATATGAAATATATAATCATATGCTATCAACAGTGAAGAGCAAATTACGGATAAATCTGTCCCACAGAAGAGCAAAGATAATTTACAAAGATGTAATGACTGCTGAGGACCTCAGACTGAATGACTGTACTACATCATATGCTTTTGGCATCAGAAAAGCCAGTAGAGTTCTTTTGAGAAACAGAGCAGAAAATAGCTTGAGGAGTGTCAAATGTATGCCACAAACCCTCAGATCTCTGGTGAGCAATCTTCCCTCTAAAAAGGAGTGTTTGCTCCCCAGGGTAATCTCAGTGCCCAGCCATGGAGCTGAGCTTTTCCTGTTTCTTTGCTTTGGCCACAGCCATATGCATCTGATACTGTTTGTCTGTGACACTTTCATTAAACTGTCCTTGCTATATCCTTGTGCTAATATCCAATCTATTTCCACAGTATTGCAGCATCCTCAATGGATTAGTCACAGGCTTACCTTTAGGAAGCAATGTTTTTATACAATAGTGAGTTGAACATAAACAAGAAATTTCTCCATATTTTGAAACGATAAAAATTCTGCATAAATAAGCAAAAGAAAACTGACAGCAGCACAAGAAGCAGGATAATACCAGTGCACCGAGTGCCTGGGCTTGATTCTTATCTATCTCCACCCAGATTAATGCAGTTACACTGTTGTAAATTTTTCTTTTCTTTTTCCAAACTCAGTTCAGAGTTCTGTTTTTAGTTTTCAGTTTTGTTTGACTTTGTGTTTTGTTTGTTTGTTCTTACAAAGGTGGTTCCTAAAATAAGATTAGTAGCAAGAAAAGGGAGGAAAAGAATCCGAATACTATTGATAAGAAGGCAGTGAAGTAATGAGACTTGTTAGTGGGGTCCTGAACTGTGACCATGTGGAGTGGTGGGCATACAATAGTAACTAATTCAACCCGTAACTATATCCTCAGATTTTCTAGGAAGAGTCTTTTTGATAGCTGTTAATAAGTTCTGTGCTGGGATCTGGACAGGCTTTCCTAGGAACTTTATAGCCACACCTGCAATTTAGACAGATGAGGACAATCAACACAAACAAAAACAGAAGCAGAAGGTAATCAGTGTAATAGCACTGAATACCTGAAAACAAGGTCTTTTGGCTTCAAACTAATGAGCAGATTGCATTGTGTACCTGAGGTACAATTGATATTTTCATGCTAAAACAATGTAAGTACATTATCTCCTCAGAAACATATGACTTTTAACGGCCGTAATCATGTGACTGAAGGAAAGGGATTTTTACTGCCAGAAGGGCACATAAAATTCATAATAAAGAGAAAAATTTTTTTAAGAAAAATTTTTTTTAAAAAAAAAGTAACAGAAAACTCTGTCTGTGAATAGAAGAATAAACTATTTAATGGCAGGATTGGGAGAGAAGATGAGAGCGGAACTGGGGTTAGAATAAACCCTGAGTGTTGCAGAGCAATAGAAGGCATAATTGAAGAGGTTTGAAAAGCAATGTTTTGCTTTTATGTGAATTTCTAAGCTGCTGATAGACAATACGAGCTTTTATAGCTCTAGCATAACAGTCTTGAAACATTTCAAGTTTTTGAATCCATTTTAAACCAGTCACTACTTCTTCTTCCAGACGCTGGCTTCCTCAGACCATACTGGTTGCGTATATATACTTGGGTTCTTTGGTGGTGGTGATGGTGGTGGTTATGGTTTTTGTGTTTGCAGAAGTTAGGAAGTTAGGGAGGAAGAAGCCAGAAATCTATCTTACTAAAATGCAAGTAATGAGATCTTTCAGAACACTGGGAGAAGTGGCTGATACAGAATTTTGTGCTGGGTGCATTCAGCAAAACCTGGACAAGCTGGAGGAACATATGAAGTTCAACAAAGGCAAACACAGGGTCCTGCACCTGGGGAAGGATAACCCCACGCATCAGTAAAGGCTGGGAACTGATTTGCTTGAAGGGAGCTCTGTGAAGGGCCTGGGGGTGCTGGAGGACAACAAGCTGTCCATGAGCCAGCAGTGTGCCCCGGGGGCTGAGAAAGCCAATGGTGTCCTGGGGGGCATTAGAAAGAGCATTGCCAGCAGGTGGAGGGAGGTGATCCTGCCCCTCTACTCAGCCCTGGTGAGGCCAATTCTGGGGTGCTGTGTCCAGCTCTGGGCTCCTCAGGACATGAAAGGCATGGGGCTGTTGGAGTGATTTCAGTGAAAGGCAACAAAGATGATTCAGGGACTGGAACACCTCACTTATGAAATCACTTATGAACCTCAAGAAGACTCAGCTGAGAGGGAGTCTTATCAATGTATACAGGTATCTGAAGTGGGGGCATGAAGAAGATGAGGCCAGGACCTCAGTGGTGCCAAGCAGGGACAGAAGAAAGGCAAAGGACACAAACTGATATACAGAAAGTTCCATTTGTACATGAGGAAAAGCTTCTCTACTTTGAGGGTGACAAAGCAGTGGAACAGGCTGCCTAAAGAGCGAGCGTTGAGTCTCCATCTCTGGTTATATTCAAAAGCCGCCTGGAAGCAGTCCTGTGTAACCTCCTTTAGGTGAACCTGCTTTAGCAGGGAGGCAGGACTGAACAATCTCCAGCGGTCCCTTACAACCCCAAACGTTCTCTGAGTCTTTGTTTCTGTATTTATAAATAGCACCATCTGTTTGTTCTTTGCTTCCTTGTATAAGACCAGCTCTTTAAAGGACAATGCAATGAAAACAATTTTTCAAACTAAGAAAACCCCACAGAAAACGTTTGACTTTTTTTTCCAGGAGTCAGCCTCTCACTGTCACAGTGAGTCTCTCAAAAAACAATGTCAGCTCAGCTGACAAGAAGGTGAGCTTTAAAATGAGAGCAGTCGCACCTTAAGCATATACTGTCACAAAACACTTTCCATTATGAGAACATTACTTAAGTAATTTCAGCTTTTAGAACCCTTTTCAACTTGCTCTGTATTTTGCTTCATTAACAAAGTATAAAGTCTTGACAAGACCTGACAGTTTACCATACAAACACTCAAAACATTCATGGATTGTGCATTCCTAATCTAGGAGACATTTTCTAAGCACATGCAAAGCAAAAACAATGAAATAAAAAAGGTGTCTCTGACCCTGTATTTAGACTGAATTTCAGCTATCTTCCTTTGTAAAAGATTTCTGAATAAATCAGTCCTTTTGTTCCACAGAAGTGCAAGGTAATTCCAAAATGGGCTTGATCAGTCTCCCCCGATGAAGTTGCACCTACTTGTGGGGATTAATTACACAAGCATTTTTCTGGATAACAGAGAAAGTTGGAATGATTCAACAATCTAATGTGTTGGCCTTGTAGCAATAAGAGGTAACAGTTGTGGTCTAATGTATCCACCACAGAATGCAGAAAAATTTTATAAAAAGAAATAGCATCAATCATCATTTTTTGCTTATTTGGTGCTCCTAAGGTAAGAGGAGAAGGAAATTCTGTAGGTGACAGTGTTATCTTGATTTAAATTCCTAATATGAGGAAAAAATAATAGAAAATCTAAGGCCCAAGCTAGCATCTCCTTTAAGCTTAAAGCAGACTCTTCAGAGTGATCTTAGGATTACATATGAAATAAAAAAGATTAAGAAATACCTCATCAGTAGCATTCAAAATAACATATTCAGCATGAAAAGACTCCCAAGGAAAGCCCATCCAGAACACTGAAAGACTCCTGGAGAGACTGCCTCAATTATCAGCAGTAATAGCATCAAGTGACAGACTTTAGTGAGCAAAGTGCTGCACAGTGAGAAAACTCTACTAGCAAGCACCAATTTACACCTCTGAATTGATGTGAATATTTGTTAATATTTCCTGTTTGCTTTGTAGCCATTAACTGATTAATGAAATCCTAAAGAGAAGCAAATACACAGTATGGGGTGAGTAGGTGTTACCACTCCCGTTTTGTAGGTGATGGGGAAACTCAAGTAAGACTGATGGCTTACTTGAGACCAGGCTGCTCAGCACATGGAAACGTTCCTACAGGAGACTGCATGCTCTGACAGCTGACATCTGGAACTCTGCAGTAGGTGGCAACATGCTTTTTCTACCCTAAGATGGTCGTTGTCCCTTACCTCTGCTTTCGTAATTCATGCACTTGTGAGGTGTCCTTAAAGTAGTTAAAAAATATCTTATGTTGAACATCTTAGAAAGAAGGTGGTTCTCTAGGACTTTTCTAACTCTAATTCAGTTTGATAGCAGCTGTCCACAAACGCTGTGAGTTGTCTTGGGTCTGTGCTACCAAAAGAAGTTGTCCCACATTCTCTTTTCCTATTCGCTTCTCACTTCCCTCCAAAGACAGTTTCTTTCAGTAGCAGAGCAGGTTTACAGAGGCATTACTACATGTAAGTCAGGATAATTGTATTCAGATAAAAGAGAGAGTGGGAATGGTTTCCATTGTACAGCAGGTATGTGACACTGCATTTGAAAATCTACTTAAAATACCAAAGGATCAGTACATTGCAATACCCAGAATTGAACTGAGGAACATCTTCAGTTTTCCATGTGCATCACCGCACAGCTAAGTTTTCCCAATTGCTTTTTTCTTCTTGTTTTAAAGCACTGGAAAATGCTGTTTCTGTGGAGCAGTCTTGCAAACGTGACAGCCTCTCTTGCAGAAATTCCCTTGAGTATTTTGCTACCTCTTATGCCTAGATCCACACTTAGAGGCTCATGGGTGTTAGAATGACCCATTATTTTACATGAGTGACCGTTAATAGAGAGCAGTAATGAGATGAATTGCACGTGCCTTCACTGTTATTGCAAACATTACAAGCTGTCCTTTACCAAGTGCTTTTTATAAAGTAAAAATTAATACCTTGACATTAATGCAGATTTCTGCACAATAAACAGCTCTGTGCAGTATTACAGGGTTTGCTCTCATGTGCTTACTGCCATGAAATCAAGCAAAGATAGACAATCAAATCAAAATATTGCAAGTAAACAAATGAACAATTCTTTCCAAAGAGAGCTCCCAGGGATTAGATGTTATCCAGCATAAAACATGTATCTACAGTGTTTTTTTTTCTCCTATTCATAGTTGCTTCTATATCATTGTTTCCTCTCTCTTTGCTGAGTGTCTGTTTGGGATCTTTATCTCACACATCCATTTTGAACAGACATTCTTATGACCCCAACCACAGCTTCAGTAGCCATAACCACCACCATCTTAAATGAATTGCTATTAATAGCCGTGAAATAATTCTCAAGGTCTGTTAAACATTTTGATTTATGTTTCAATAATTAAAGGAATTCTGTCTTCTCAAACATAACTTTTAAAGTTGTACAATTTCATAGTGTATTGGTGAAATTTTTAGCCATGAATGAAGCTGCTGATGCTGAAGCTCAAAACTCAGAAACTAGATTACCGGTTCTTCTGATCCATTGGATATGCTTTTCTTTGGGCAAGACACTGTAATACTTTCTGCTTCTGTTTGTCCAACTGAATAATGAGAAGAAATACATACATGAGAAATTGGAAGAGGTTTGTGAGGATATTTACTGATAATATATCAAGCATCATTTTCTAGGCAGTATGGGAATCATTACCTTGGTATCCAAAACTTTGAAAAATTTTACAGAGAACGTTATTGAAAGTGTAGTCTCTTATGTACTTCTGTCAGTTAAGAAGTAAGATGTCATACTTTGAAGTACAATGGCAGTTGGGTAAAAAGGAATGTTTTGTTTCTTGAATAACACTGACATCTCTCAGCTGAGGAATGGTTCAGTTGTCCTAAGCTCATAATCAAAAGTATTTGGAAGCGTATTTAGTCAAGAGTCTTACTCTTAGAAACAAAACACCAGATAAAATAAATTTTTTGTGTAGAAGACAAGAATTCACACATTATTAGATCAGTATTATGCCAAATACAAGACTATCTAGAAACCTTGCAATATCCAATTTGCTGAATGCTATATCCATTCGAATACGTAGGATAGCAGCAGATATACCAACCTAATATTTCCTCCTTCAAAAGCCTAGGATGTATACATTAAGGTAGAAAGCTTGATTGCACAGTCTATATCAGTTTGAATTTTTTTTTTTTTTTTTTTACATGGTGAATCAATACAGTATGGCATAATCCAGACAGGGTTTTGCTTTGTGTAATTGCATCTTTCATTTCCTGGAAATTCAGTTTGAAATTTATATTATCATCTACTGTAGAATGAATGAAAGCAGCCAATAATCACACAGACATTTTTCCTTTTCTAAATTTCATGTTTCTAAGCGTAGATATAGCCTGTACTGCTATTCCTTTGGGGGCCGTACAGTAAATTTTCTGGATCAGATATGTTGTGACCAACCAGTTCCCCATGCAGGCAAGCACCCAGCTGTGTCCATATCCAGCTCTGTAAATATTCGTCTTACTTCCACTAGACCCTCTTGCTCTGGGTTCAGTAAGGGAATTTGTGAAAATGGAGCCTAATTGTGCGGACAACTCGTGAGATCCAGTGTCATAAAATATTACACAAATATGCCTTTTTCTGTCTTTGCTGAGAAGGGGAAAGAAATCTGGCAGTGGAAGAAGAGATCTGGGAAACCTATGACACTGAAATAATAGATGGCCACTTACTGCACACACAAGGTTGCAATTCTCTCCCTAGGACTTGTTTGATCACAGTTCTCAGTTCAGAAATGTCTGTGATCAGCCCTGAGAGTGAATGACAATTGTGTACAGACCCTATAGGTGGTTACTACCAGTTGTTATCCCGACTAAGAAGGGTATTTTTCTCCCGTACATTTCATCAGCAGAACATTTCTGTGCTTTAAGATATTTTGTATCGGCATCATGCCAGCAGACTTAGCTAGACTGAATGAAATGGTTACCGACTTTGTCTGCTGCAAACTTCAACCATAGCTTACCAACCCCTGTGGAATAACCAATAAATGTGATTTATATATGCATCTAAAAGGCATGGATCTGGATGATTTCCAACAGTGTCAATATCTGGTGTTTGATGGACTGCTCATTGGACCCTCCTGCAGTGCTAGGAAATGTTAGCAAAAAGGCTGGGACAGCAACAGAGGACTGTAACCATCCCTGCCACTCTGAGATGATCTGCCTGTAGGTATGAGCCACTTCCCATGACAGAAAAAGGGGAAAGGTAATAGATGAAAGCTTATTTTGGGCACAGAAACTAGATATTTTAAAATTGCTATCTTGTTTCATTACCTGGAAAAATGCTTAAGGATGTACTGAAGCCAGGACAGAGGTTTTTAAATGTCTCCGCCTTCTGAAGAAACTTAGGCAAGATATCATTTGCAAAGGAAAGAGCACTCTCCCACCATTTCTTTTACTGGTAGCATCAGTTTATCCCATGATAATCCCACCCTGGCTACTTTTTCCTACCTCCATGTCCGTCCTTTCATTATGTCTAGAAGTTGCACGGGTGATTGGACTACAGAACTGACTGGGATCCAGAAAACTTCCTGTCACTAAAGGAAATCACATCAGTAACAATGGTGTGTAATAACAGTGGAAGGCTTTCTTCACAATCTTTCTTCACAAAGCCTGCTAAAATATATCTTTCCCTTTTGGATCACCAAGGGTGACAAAATGCTTTAAGATGAAATGAAAACTCACATCTTTGCTAGTATTTTGCTAGAACAAATAGATTGCAAAAACAACAAACAAAGAATAGCAAAACCAAACAAACCAACCAAAATCCAAAACAAACAAAACAAACAACAAACAAACATACAAGTCACCCCCACACACAAAAAATAAAAAGAAAAAAGGAGCTTATCTGTGTCTGTGTGAGAAAAAGAATCTCTCTGGATCTGGAAGACTATTTACTGAGTATGTGGTTATTAAGTGTTCAGAGAGCCCTGTGAAGGGTACCTCTAAGTTTCCAAACAGACAAGAAACAGGGATGTTCACCCTTCATTGAAATGCTCTTAGAGCAGGACTTACCATGAGAATGGAAGCCCTGCCATCTCAAACATGCTGATGCATGTAGCTTGCTGTTAAATAATAATAACAGTAATAAAAAATGTAATTCATAATAACAGATATTTTTTTACAATTGCTAATGAAAGAGATTGCTAATCTCCCACTGGTAGGAGTAGAGTTCTTTGTCTCTGCTGCCAGAAACATATTACAACTTATAATTATTTAAGAAGCATGCTGGGTGGGCTGGCAACAGACATTATAAGTAATGCAATAATAAGATATAAAGGCCTTGTCAGTGGAAAGGTGACAGAACATACTGTAAGATACTGCCAGAAATAATCGTTAGATGATGATTACATCTAGATAAGCACGACAGGTTTTCTAAGCAGTGTAGAGCAGTATTACCTGATTTCATCAGTATTGACTACCAAATGTGTATGTGGTCCCTTCCCACATCCTCAAATCTTCTTTTCTCCCAGAGGCAATTTCCTGATGGAGAAAATGGAGACTAGTGGTTACAACAGAGAACTTGGAATAGGCTATTTTGAGCTGCACCACTAAATCATTTCCTGACCTTGGCAAAGTCAATCACAGGAGCTATGCATCATTTTCCAGCTGTAATGTGGGAAGGATCACAATTATCTCCTAAAAGTGTGGCCATGCTTCAGGAGCAAAGGTTTATAAAGCATGTATTAGTCACAAAAGGAAAACATTTTGGTGATTATGTACTTTTATGGCTGCATCCCTAGAAACAGACATGGCTGGAAATACAGAGGGAACACTTGTCCTAACTTTTCTGGAAGTATTTGTGTTTTGTCATTGACTAGTGCCTGTAAGTTAGAGAGAACTGCAAAACTAGTGCACATAAAATTAACCTGGGTTTCTGATGGCTTGGAAACGTGTTTCTCCTGGCTACAGAGAGGAGGCTTGGCAGGGCCTGGTGCTGTGTGGGTGTGACCAAGCTGTTATTCTACACCAGCCACAGCACGGCTGGGCTGGGGTGTGGTTTTGGTGGGAAAAGCCGAGGTGCCAAACCAAAGTGCACTGTCTTGTCTTGCTCACCGCAGTGAGGGAAGACAACATCAGATCTGTGGAGCTCGTCCTCTGTGCCCCCCAGTCCCACCCCGCTTTCCTCCAGGACATTTTGCAGGAAGTGGTGCTGATGAGAGGCAGCAGTGCTGCTCCTGGGTGTGGTGCAGAAGGGACATCTCTGAGGTGTGGCTGAGTGTCAGAAGTGACAGCACAAGCTGCTGAGTGAAACTGAGCTCAGTGGAGCAGCTGCACAACCCCTACTCATGTGACCGAGCTTCCAGGGTCCTTGCTTTCCATTGCTTTTGGGCTGGGCAGGGAAAACATTAGCCATGGGACCTCCCCTGCTGTATTGCCTTTGTTTCATGAATACCAGGTGGGCAGGAACTGTCGTCATATTTCCTTTGGGGAAACCATTCAGACATGTCCTACAGGGAGCATCTGCCATCTTTTTTATGTTTCCAGTGGTGGATACATTTTTGTGGTTAAAACACCTTCTCTTTTTTGTATACTTTTCCTATTAATATTTTTGTTGTAAGTGTCTTATCCCACTGCATTGTGCTTTTAGCAAATTCTTAACCCACAATCTCTCTTTTTTTCTTTGTCTCTGCCTTACCAAAAGGGGCAGGGGAAAGGGAGTGGCTCATTTGGAATGTAGTTTCCTGCTGGTATTAAAATCAGCACAGTGCTTCATCATCCTGCTCTTGCTGTGGGACTGGGAGCTCTGTGGTGCCCACTGGTCATTTTCCCACCCAAAGTGACTGCTTCTGAGCTCAGACAGGGAGAAAAGGCAATTTAGGGAGAGACGTGAAGTGTGTTGGTAAGCTTAGTCCGGCTTCATGAAAAAACAGATCCATCACTGTGCTTTATCCAACTTCATTTCCAGATGCCACCTGTGCTTGGCTAACTGAACAGACAGGGGGACAGGTTCCTTCTTAGCTGGAATAATATTTCAGAAATGGATGGAGCCTGTTTTAGATTGCCTCAGGTTTTGGTGCATTCTACTCTGCACACTGCACGTTCTGGAAGACTGATCTGATCTGTGTTTAAGAACAAGATTATTCTTATCATAAATGATAAAATACTGGCTGTCCCATTGCTGTCTTCTCAGGCATTTTGAGTTCTGTGTCTGTGTCCTTTGAAAATCATGTTGTTTCATATGTCTTTAATTAGGTTCCAAACTCATTGCATATACTTTATTCATTCCTGGCTGACTGGAAGCATGACACAGCTTAGCATCACAGTACTTATGCCTGTGAGAGATTCCTCCTGTTTTCATCAAACCATTGAGGAAGTGATTGGTCCAGCTGCTGAAAAGCAATGCTAGTTCCTAATATTCCTGCCATGCATCAAAATTAAGAGTAGATGCTGGAGGTCACCTATTTACTTTTGTTTCAAATCTGGAGGTGCTAAAGAATTTTTCACCTGCTTATGATTTGAGAATTTGTTAATAATTAATTTTGAGCCACTATGCAAAAATCATTATCAATTTTTTAAATTGTTCCATATTAGAGGTGTCTTTTTTCTCTCTGTTTAGCAATGGAAATTCGTAAATGCTTTGTGAATAAATCTCTGCTTACATAGGTATAAAAAACTGCTTTTGTAAAGGTCAAGGTACATTTGTTTGTTAGCAAATAGAAGCACATTCTACTTCCCATATACCAGATGATTCTTCAAGTAAATGATATTGATAATACCATTGAAGTACATGTTTATTTTAACAAGAAGGTCAAAATGTACATGTACTGGAACAATACCACTATTAAACATAAATTTCACTTGGGATTAATCAATGATGAGGAAATAAGTAAGCCTCTCTTCTTTTTAGCCAGAGAGAAACTGCTACCTTGATCTATAGCTCAGTCAATAGACTGAAATTGTGAATAACTGTGGAACGTGTTGAGAGTTAACCTTTTGATCTCAGCTTGAATGCAGTAATTGTAAGAAAACCCCAGACCGAAAATTATTATCGATACCACTCCTTGTATATGGTGATTAGGTTTGATTGCATTACTTTCATAAAGAACAAAAACCCAATGTGCTGTATTCAGATTACAAATGATCCATTCAGAAAAATTAAATTATATAGAACCTTATAATGTGCTTAGTAGAGAGGTATTTAAAATGTGGGTGAATCACTCTGTAATTGTTTATTGCAAATTTTATAAAGCACTGAGTAATCACACTTTTATTTCTAAATTGCACAGTGCCTCCAAACTAACTGGTGCTATCAACAAACTGTTTGCCTGCTGTGTTTATGAATGCTCTGGTTGAATATTCAGTGAAGCCCAAACCTGTTTGTGCATGTAAATGCATCCATGTTTATGGTGGACTAAAATGTTTCAGAATCAGAAGAGCATTTTTTTCTTTCATCTCTGCAAAGAGGAAGCAACGTTCATTAGCAGTTATTGGAATCACATGTGTGCATCAAGGGACTTGCATACCGGTATCTCTTCATTTAGTGATTTACTGTAATACATATCTATAACATTATCATAGAAATTATAGATGAGGCGGTAATTTTGTTATTCTTAATCTCCTTCTTGCTATTTTGAAATGCCTTGTAAAGTATATTGCATTTATTTAAGCTAAAGGTAAAGCTTTTTGAAATGTGACAGAGCTTTTCGAAATATGTAAGAGTCTTAGGGAACGTTAAGTAATTTTTTAGAAAGAACATAAGTCTTTAGGATTTTCATTGTCCTTGAGTAGGGCCATAGTTATTTCAGACAGCAGGGAAATCAATTGCTTGTTTATGAACCCCATTCTTTAGTAATTTCCACCCCACTAGCCGTGTAAATACACTATTAAACCTTGGTCATATAGCCTGTGCCATGGATCAGCCCTATATAATGGTGCCAGTAAAGGGAACTAAGAAAATATCCTGCAAAAGATAGAACATCTAGATATTCTCTACCAATATTTGGAACATAATGAAGATTTCCTGACACCAAAGAATGTTTTGAAGAATTAAATAGTTGTAAACATTAGAAACACTAACATACAAATATTCATAAGGATGCGAAATGGTTAGAGCTCACTTAAGCCTGGAATACAAATGCAATCTGGTATGTAATATCACCCATCTTATTTCATTCACTCCAAGGACTGAATAAAGTTGCAATTGCACCACTGGATTTTTAATACATATCCCTATTATCCCTATTTGTCTTTTTACAGGTCTGACAGCTGTGACTAAACTACATTTCAGTCAGATTTCTAAAGATTTGCTGCATTCGTTCAAGGTAAAAGCAGAGCAGCTGGTTTACAGCTAGGAAAAGGAGCTAGAATCAAAGCAAAGCTTCCCTGTAGCAGACATAGAATATAATTCTTCCAGAATTAAATCACTGAGCTGCTCTGACCTTGTAAATAAATATTGCCTGAAGTAGCTCTCTAAGCAAAATCTAGGAAATTCCTTCACATATTTCTTCATATTCTGACTTTTTTTCCCCATGTATAGGCACAATATTTGATTTATGTATCAAAAGTGTTATATGTAGAAAATTCTGACAGAGAACACTGAAAAAAGGTTATAGGAGTAAAGGGTAAAATTGCTTTTGCTCATATATATAAAAAAGCATCTACTATTTAATAGAAAGGGATTGTAATATATTTGGGGGGAGAGTTGGGAATTTCAAGCAAAATAATGGCTTTATATTTCAACTTGCTACTGTAGCAAAAAAATAGGGCTTGTAAAAAAATTTTAATAATAAGTAGAATTTAATAGATACCAGAGTTTAGTAAATCTTAAAATGCCCATTCAAACTATTGATTAATTCTGGAAATGCTCCACTGAAAAACTCTGTGAACATGGCCAACATGAGAAACACAGGTTTAGAGTCACGCAGCTCAAGTTCCAATTAGGGAGAATAAATCTCACTCTCAGGTGAAAACATTAATTGTATTTATGTTTAGATAAAAAGGGGTATCATTGCTACTGGTTATAAACCCCTCTTTCATTCATGAGAACCATACCAAACATCCTTGGGAAATTGTCCAAACTTTTTTTCTTTTCAATTGGAGCAATTGGCTATATGAAATTTAAATGTAAGAATATTGGACTTCCAAGCCCTAAATAGTTTGAGTGTGCATTTAGTAAGGACCTTGTTAGCTCCCTAGAATGGGACATGTAATGGAATCCATAAGGATGCACAACTCTAAACAGTTCTGAAACATCAAAGAAGCAGGATGAGTGTCAAGTTGCAATTAGCTCTATAATGTAAAATTATGGTAGCATTAGAAAAACTTGTTTATATTTTCAATCTTTTAAAGGGTAAAACTACGCAGCATAGTTACCTGTTATTGTGTCATTTTGGAACAATTCTGAGGTCTTTCTTACTCTTCTTCCTATATCCTGATGAGAAGTATGTTGGCAAAGGACCAGTCAAGCTATTTCACGATGTCATTTTCTTAGCTCTGAACAAATTTTCCCAACAAATGCAGATACATCCTCATCTGAGTTATTGTATTAGCCTCCTCAAAAGGATCAATAAAAAGAAATACAAGTCCATAATCAGAATTTATGAAATTTATAATCCTTTTAACTGCAATAATCCTCTCTTAGAAACCACATCTATTCAAGACTGCAGGGAGAACAGGGCAGGCTTGGGTGCATACATGTATATGATGGCTTCAGTATGTTTTCTGGGAGACTTTCCAGTACACTGAAAAGAATGCATTGACAGTTTTATGTAACTGGGTAACTTGTGGAGATAAAAAGAGCAAAACCTATTTATCCTTTAGATATTTATCCAACTTACACTTTCAATCTTCCAGACAGCTGTCATTGCAACATCCTTTGAAATCAAAATGACAACTATTTAAAAAGGCTACAAAGAGATGGCTGGGTTAACTTACCTAGCTGCCCAAATCCAAAGTTTAGATGCTTCAAATCTTGATTGTCTAATTTTAGGGTGTCTAATAATTGAGGATATTTGTCCTTCTGAAAAGACAGAATTATGATAATAAATGTGGGGTTTTTTTTCTGGTAAGCACCACAATCTTGGTGTGTCAATGCTTCTAAAACATACAGATAAGCCATATCTGTATGGAGCCATGTCTCTAGGGTATTTTCCAGAAACCTGGTTTCTCTTGCTGATTTTTCCAGTACCAGCTCACAGCAGAAGAGTGTGGAGTAGATGATCAACTGATCTGACTTTGCCTGAAATAAAGATCTTACATTGGATCATTCCTTATGAGCTGGATTATCCAACTCTCCCTCCATACATTATTTTCCACTTCACATTTAGGAGCTTGTGGTCTGGAGGACACTGATACTTTGCTTACATAAATAGCTAAAATATAATAAACCAAAATAAAAAAGAGGAATAAGACTTTTTCCTTGACACAGTGGATCAAAGATGTTAGAAAAAAGCATGCTAATAAATCATAGAAATGTGCAACAGTCAGAGGCTGAACAATTTCAGAGACTGGACTTTGACACAGTCCTGATCTTTCACAACCCTTATCACAGGACACTTTTAAAATGTGAACTGCTTCATTAATTTATCACTTTCATTGTAAATTTATCTGTAGTGACTGCTTCCTTTTATTTCAACATGTATGATTTCAGTTGAGCAAAACCATATCTGGATAATTTTTAAATTGTCTTAGATAGAAATTAAAGTTCTTGAAAGCGTAAGGAAAAAACCCATCAGATTGCAGCTATTTTAAAAATAATTTGATATGCTAATTTTGTACTCTGACACAAGAATTATTAAAAAAAAAACCATAGATACTTTTTAATACAGTAAAATTAATATCTCCTGCAGATACAAAGATACAAAGATATAAAGAGACAGCCTGGACAGGGTGTTGGTTAGTTATGTGCTACATATCAACCCCAGGCAGATGAACAACAAAACTTCTGTACCTTGTGAATCCACCTCAGTGAGCTGCTAATCTACAGGAAAAAAAAACCAAACGAACAAACAACAACCAAACCCACATCTTCTGTCAGTGAATCCCAGAAATTCGAGTAGACTTCGCAAAGCAGGTCAAGGGGTGAACGAGGGGTGAACGGAGTGATTGGAAACATTTTAGACATCTTGTGTTTCTATTTTGTTCCTGTCATTGAGAGCAGATCTGATAGGTACCAGCTCCTTTCTAAGAAGTTACATCAGGTCAGATGACAGCTAGGCTTAAATGCTTTTCTGACATATTGTTCTCATAAAAGAAACAGACACCTCCAAAACCAACAATAAAATAATTTTCACTTGTACACCTTCAGGTAAATGTATATATGATTGCTCACAATAATGCCATCTGCTGATGCCTTTTTCAATCATATGTATGATGAAAAAAGGATACTTTTATTGATGTTTATTGTTACAGCTAAGTATCATTCTTCCTTAGGCATGTATTTTAGATATTATTCCTTTCTTAAATGTCTAAAATGGATTACCAAGTATTAATAACATGCTTCTGGGCTCAGTCTCATTGCTGCTAATGTCAGTAACATAATAATGGACAGTATGTTTTTGTTTCTTTTTGCATTCTTGAACAATTTAAGTTCACTTATGTTTCTGTGCAATATTTTTTTTCAGGAATGTAAAAAGCAATTAATTTTGATGTGTAATTAGAACCAAAGTAATTCCTCATTAATTGAACAGACTTCACTTGTATTGATGTATTAATATATTTTCCTCTGCCCCAAATGTCATCTTTAGATGTTAATTACACTGTCAGAGAATACGTAAGATTTCTTTCATTGTTTTTTAACTAGTGACCTGTTGTGCCTTAAGTTTTTCTGTTGCTGTAGCTGGACTGATGACATTTGATTGGTATTGTCAATCAGTTCAAAGTAAAAAACAAATGACAAGTCCTTTGTTTCTGCTCGGACGACTTCATATTGCTCCCTAAAGCTTATAAAAGGGGCCTTACCTTTAGACTTTAGATGTTATTAGCAGCAAACTCCTTTTGTATGATCATATCTGGTAGTAGCTGTCCACTGAACTAATGCATTTTAGAAGTGAGAATTAGAAATACAGGTCCACATCTTTCCCATGAGATCTATTTCAAGTGTCTTTCAATTCGCTATAGCAAAAAAAAAAAAAAAAAAAAAAAGGTCTGTACAAGTTAGGTGTTTTAAACTTTAGCAGTGAGGAGTTATGCAAATAATAATATTAGTCATTAATAATATAGCAGTTTTCGTAGGAATTCACTTGTATAACTGAATATGGAGAAGGGCAATTAATTTAAAAGAGAATGTAATGTTCATCAAATCGGGTTAAAATTATTTTTAACCTATCAGAAACACAAGGAATGCTCATAATATTGTAAATATTGCTCTGTCCATCTTGAATGCAAAGATAATTGAGATGCAGTGTCTTCCTGTCTGTTGAGCGTATTATGAATGCCTAGCTAAAATAGCACAAAATCAGTCATAAAAGATGAGATTAAATACTTTGAGATAATTTTACCTCATTATAAAGAAAAATCCATGTCACTGATATAAATTTTAACAAAAAGCTTAGAAAATTGGAGACATTGCAAAGCCAAGGAAGAAATTCAATATTTTGACAGTATTAAAAACATCAGAGGAGACAACTAGACTCATAGTTTCGTTTGCTTGAAATTCAAGCTGGGCTACTAACGGGCAGAATGCTACTTGCTGTAAGTCTAATGGCTGGAGGTGAGCAACAGCTATTTCCTTCTAGAAGAAATATCAAAAATTTGTTATAAAAACTATTCAGTGCAAGAAGATTCCCTACAATCCTTTCAAATTGTATTGGTGACTCAATTTTCTTCTTACATGTGAAAATAATGTCTCATCTGCATTTGTCTGTTTATAGCTTCCACCTTTTGGATCTTCTTACATTTATCTATTAGAATGAAAAACCTGTTATTTTTAACAACAATTTTCCAACTATTAACTTTCCCTTTCAGAAATAAAATCTCTAGCATTGTCTTACATGCAATTTTTCAGGTGCAATTTTTATGCCCTGGTTTTCTTCAGTGAAACATCTCTAATTTTTCCCTATAGTCTGGAAGGGAAGGTATCACAACTCATCAAAACATCTAGCTGTGGTGAAGGGTTGAAGAAAAGATGGAAATACACTAGATTTTGCATGTGTATTTTGCATGTAATCTGTCACTTTCAAATTACTTTTTGGCCTTGAATGGTTTTCAGTTATAAAAAGCCTTTATCTCATATTTTTCAGATGCTTGCAAGGATGAGACATTCTGCCCTATGTACTTAGCTCTTACTCTTCCTTCTTACATTCTGACCTTGAATTTGCTGCATCAAAATAGATGTTGTCTGTACAGTTTCATGTGGAATCCGAATTAATTCATATTTTCTATATAATCCCTTCTTATTTTTATTAAGCTTTTAAAAAAAAAAAAAAAAACCAAAACCACCTTTCTGTCACAGATTCCTGTTAAAAGTTTGAAGAAATGTAACCGAGAGTAAAATGTAAGTAACAGTAGGTAACTAGATTGACAGGCGCTAATAATCTACCTTTCTCAGAGTACCATCCTAAATCCTATATCTAACCATCATGCAATATTATCTGTACGGCTTTAAGAGTATCAGGAGGACATTTCTGGGATGATACGTTCATTCCCAGGCTAAGATTGTGGAGATTGTGGTTGAATAAAAATAAAGATGTGTTTTAATAGAGAATTGCATCTCATCACTTCTTTCAGTTCTTGTAACTAGTGGTCTGAAGTATGTTTAAGTTTCACATTCAGTAAAATACAGATCTTGTTAGGCAAACCTGTTTTAAGTCTTCAGAGCAGTGAATTACTTCATCTCTTTACTCCCTCATGACAAGCAGTGAGGTAAAAATTCAGCATTTCTCAGTGGAAAATGACTAAATATTTTACAGTGGTGCAGATCTGGGTATCTTGATCCAGAGTAGACAGGTTATAGCAAACCTGATTCACAGCTGGAAAGACTGTGAAGGAGCTGGGAAGATAGCTGTGTTCTCACTGAACACAACACAAGAATTGAGTTTGGTTTATTTTGGTATTGGGTAGCGCTATCTTATTTTCCTTTGAATGAACTTTACAGAAAAGACTTTGCAAACACATGTCAATAACAAAATCAATTCAGCATTTTCATATTTTCACTTTGTGTGAAATTTCAGAATAATTTATGGTCAAGTTTTGCGCTTATTTTTTATGGCCACACAAACAGTAATGCATGTTTTGTATGCTCAAATGGTATTTCTTTTTTTTTTTTAAAGATTATCAGAGCTCCTTGATTACGATACACATAACTAGTGTTTGTGCTCCAGCATCACAGTTTGAATGGAGAGAAAGCTAAACACATTAATTCTTCCAGTGGGGAAACTGGAAGGTATTCGGAATGAATATCGCTAGGAAAAGTCAAATCTTACAAAAACCAGTATAATATTGGTGAATAAAAGCTAAGTAATATGCATGGAATGGCCTGTATCCAGGCATCCATTCATCAGTGTGATGAAAAAATGCAGTATATAACCTCATGAGCTACCCATCCATCCTCTTTCCCACAGCACCTGGGCTCAGGTTGCTGCCAGCTTGTTCGTGCGATATGGAGTTGTCAGGTCTCCCTGCACCGCTGTGTCTTTCAGACCCAAAGCAGAGGACTGGTGCTAGCATTAGTAAAAATGCCTCTGTGCAAATACAAGTGCAATAACATTTCAGTTTATTTATGTGACTGACAGCAAACTGATACTATCAGGTTGAGTGCTTGTGCTGGTGCTATGTAGTTGATGCTTGTTCATTGTCAGGTTCATGTCAGTCAACTAATTTTTTCTACCATTTCCTATTTTTCAAAATCTTCCCTGTATAACAAAGAGAGGTTTGTTATGAGATGTCACTGAAATAAGACAGCAAATAAATTAGTATATTTGTGTTGAGTGGTCTATACATACCCAACTAATTATTTATAGTATTTTTATAGGGCAGACTAATTTAAAAAAAAAATTCTGACAGCTTTAAAATGGACTTTAATGACAACTGATGATGCATATACATAGAACACATAATAGCCAAACAATTTTTTCTGACAAAGCAAACTCATTGTGGTGAATGTGATCTCATCCCTCCACCAGAAAAATATCCCTTGTGGGTAGAAAATAGCAGTAGCTAGTGGGATGCAGCAATATGCCATAAATCAGTGAAAAATTAATGGAAATACTGTATATACTGACATTGAAGGGAAAAATTTGATGAAACAATTTGGAATCTGACCAAGTAAATGGAAAGTAACACCTTTGCTTCAAAGAAAAAAAAAGAAATTAAGACATTCTCAGTAATTTTAATATTATGGAGATAATAATAATAATAATAATAATAATAATAAAAGTACTGTGTTATCATAGGATGTGAATAAGTGGTTCTGTTAAGCACATGAATGATTTGCACCATTAAATCTACAGACCCAGGTCACTGAGCCTTCTGAGGCAAGACAGCTCACGATGATGGTGTGTTTTTATCCTGTAGGAATCTCATTTGTCTTGGACTCCAGTAGTTAGACACTGATTTCTTTCACATTGGCTGGTGTCTGCAGGATTTGTAGATTCCTCTTCTCTCTTTTTTTCTTATAATTGTGGTTGCTGTCAAAACACTGTTTCAGTTCCAGTGGGGGAATTGCCTGCAATATCCCTAGCAATTATCCCCATCACTTTGAGCAACTGTCTGTGTTTGCTGTGTCCATCACCTTCCTCACAAACCCTGCAGGCCAATTTCTCACCTCTCTAAAAACTGTTGACAGAATAGTTCATGGTGATACTTCTTGTGTACACTGTTCCTATTTTACGAGTGAATCCTTCAGGTGTACAGTCATGACACTTTTTGCATCAATACTTTGATTATAACTGTCACTGTGAATCAGTGTTTTTCTTAAATCTTTCTTTCCCTTTTAGGACTCAGATAACAAGCACAAAAGTTCAGTCACTTGAAGAAGTTGCAGAAACATATAGAAAACAAAATTTTATTCAGTGATTTAATGATCTCTTCTTTAGCATTTTTTCCTTTCTAGAATTTTTTAATTACAGGATTTATGCACAATCAAAAATTGTCATTTGATTGCTAACTACTGACAATAGTTTTTGATGTATATCTTATTTTATAATTTAGCTAAAAAAAATTTTGGATGGAAACTCTATCTTGTTTTGCATCCCCTCACCATAGCACATGTGGAATATGACATTGTGATAATTAATGATGTTTTTAACACAATAAAAACAATTTCTCTCCCTCCTATAAGCTCCATGCCCAGTAAAACAAAATTAACTGTGCCAATTTTGCTATGAGGAAGTGAAAAATTACCTGAAATTTCACAGTTTAAATAACAAAGGACCTTTCAAACTATGTTAGAAGCCAGTATATTTTTCAACAGTATTTTCTGTTATTAGATTGCATATGTTTTTAAATTGCATATTTTTAAGTGTTACAGTAAAGGCTGCTCCTGTTCTTCTGTTGCACACATAGAGCCCTAATGCTTGTGTAAATATAGAAAACAATATGCAATATTTGAAACATCCATTGAAATCCTGGTTCCTGCATTGAACTGCTAGTAGATCCTCCAAGTAAAATAAGGAAGAAAAGCTTGAAGGAATGACAGATGGTAAAATAAATTGTCCAGAAAAGTTTATTAGGAACAGAATAATTTGTATTTCTCTTGACAGAGGGAAGTGTATGAAGCATTCCACAATTTTGGAGACTGAAAAAGGACAAGTAGAAAACATTCTTTTATCAAAATTTTTTAACTTTTTGAATCACTGCTCCTACTTCATGTATAGAAAGTTTTATACTCTCTGTATGATATCTGTCAGAGACCTAGGAGTTGACATTTTTATTTCTATGAAACCAGAAAATTTCTGTATAGTTTTGCTGCCTGTAGCTGAGTTTTCATAAAACTATTACCAGGTTAGCTACTGGCAATAGGGAATATATTTGTTCCTTTCCAGGGTTGTGTAATCATTGCTAAAAACAAATGTAGCCTCAGGCATCCAGGAGGCCATCCTTCCTCTTCAGTGTATCCTTGGACTCACAGGGTCTGGTTTTCAGAGCCAGAGCTCATTCTGTGGGCGCTGATCTCAGCATGGTCTAATAACTCTCATCTTATGGCACATCTTGTTTCAGCACAGCTTTGCTTGAGAGAGGGTGCAGAGCCTTCACTTAGGTCCTTCAGTTCACACGTCCGTGAGGCACAGGAACACGGCTCCAGGGGAGATGCTGTGCCACTTGCCCCAGAAGAGTTTCTTAGCTGAGTGCAGTTCCTGCTCACACTAATGTCTGTGTGATGTAGGAGCTTCCTGCAAAGTGAATTTACCTGGAGAAATTTAATAAAGTTGTGATGACCACTGCCTATGAAATTGACATTGGAAAGATTAACAGGATAATTCTTAGACATCATTACTGACAGGAACACGGTATTAGGCAAATTATAGTGAAGTCCCTGGTGTTTAAGGTTCCAGGAAGCACAGATGTACAGAGAGGATTTCTTGCACTGGGGCAGCTTAAATGTCTCAATTATGCTTGAGTTTCTATTACAGCAGCTCTCTGATAAATGTAATTCTCAGAGAGTTGCCCACACTTATGAGGACATCTTTATCTTGTCAGCCAGAAAACATTTGAAATGTCCATTTTGACATACAGAGTAGAGATACATTTCTAATGGGATGCAATACACATTCCACGTAAAAAAACCCCTCTCTCTTGAGGGGTTTGATGTAACTTTTTGTAAATGGTATTAATAATAAGAGAAAGACAAATGCAAAGAACTTCTTATTTTTAATATTTTCAAATCCTTTGCAAATATTTACTCAGTTTGGGGACATTTTTTGGAATGTTTCACAAAATGCCCAGTGAATAGCAAGGACACAGTTAATCACAAAAGTAAATAATGTGCTTTTCGTCATTCCCTTTCAATGGGCATTTAATTCTCAATAGCTTTGCCTTTTCTCAAGTGTTTAGAGTAGCCAAAACATCTACTTACTTCTACTTCTTTTTCAGTCTGCTGAGTCTCCTTTTCACTTTATTTGCCCAGCTTCCCTTTTAAATTGCATTTGAAATAGGAGAGCTGGGAGAAGTGCGTTGTACCCATAACACACATGGGGATATGGGGCCACCCCTGACTCTTTTTGTGCCTGACTCTTGCATCAAACCTAACACCTCCAATGCCAACACCAAGGTGGACTGTGGAAATACCATTGTATTCAATAAGAATTGAAAGAGGGCCTTGCATTTTGAATTTTGCTCTAATACTTTATTACATGGAACTTTTCAGCTACAGTGCCTCCCTGATAGCATTAGCCATTGAAGATCTAGATATCAATTTAACTTATAAGTTAAATACTTTTAAGACTACTCCTAAGTCTTTATGACTGATATTAGTTTTGAGAAATGTCAGACTGTCTTCTGGCCTACAGGCATCTGTCTTCTCAGGGATAGCAGCCAAGGGAAAACACCTGAGTTTTAGATACTTCCTTCTAGCTGTTCCTTTAGTGAGAAAAAGAAAGAAATATTTCCCCCAAGACTAGGTCCTTCAGGTCCACTCCTTCAGGAATTGTTTGATCAGAAGTCAGTCAGAGTTTCATCATGAACTCAATAGATAACAACTCAGACTCTGAATGAGGATTTAATGCTCATTTTGCAAATTGATAAAACTATTCTAAAAATTTTTAAGGGTGTTCAGAAATACTCCCTGTACAGTTGACTTCAGGTAGCATCTAAGCACTGCACAGCTGCTCACTAAACTCTCTCCCACACACAACAGCATGGGAGAGGGAGTAGGAAGAGCAAACGAGAGAAAAAATCCTGGGTTGAGCTTAAGACAGTTTAAGTAGCAAAGGAAAGAGGAAAAAAAGACCCAACCACATAAGCCAAAAGATGCAAAGGCAGTCACTGATCACAAGCAGACCAATGATCAGACAGTCTCCAAACAAAGTCTGAATTTCCCAAAACCCCCTTGCTTGACTTTTGTTTACTGTGCATAAGGTTACTTGCCAGGGAATATCCCTTTGAACAATTTACATCAGCTGTCAGGGCTGTGGCCCCTCACAAATTCTTGTTCACCCCTACTCTATTCCCTGGGTGGAGTAGAGCTGGAAAAAGATAAAGCCTTGATACTGTGTGAGCAATAATCAAATAGCTGGTGTGGTCGCTATTTCAGTCATAAATCCAAAACACAGGACCATACAGGCTGCTATGCATAAAATTAACTCTATCCCAGCCAGACCCATGAGACCTTTGAAATCCCTTTGTTAATTTTCCCAGGTAATTTTAAGAAAAACTGTTATGGGAAGATGAATGGAGTAACAAGATGATAAGAAAATGCTATTAGTGAATACATGCACAGTTCGTAATGTCTCAAGTTCCAGATACAAACTGATTTTAACTAAGAAAAATATTCAAATTTCAATGAAAAAATGTATATTTGCCTATGTGTATATTTGTATCTACTTTTTTTTTTTTTTTTCTAATTTAAATCTTTTCAGCATTTCATTTGCATGTGTCTTTGTTTTGCCTTTCTGGCTCTAAGTTAGTACTTAGAAATCCATTGTCATCAGCTTCCCATCCTATGAATGAAAAAATAATATAAAAATACTGTATATTTCAAACCAGTGGTCTGATTCTGCACCATGTGAATTCAATAGAAACCTCTGTATGCAACCTTCACCAAAGTGAATTTCCCTGCTAACTGGAATGTATTGCTCTATGATTTATAACATAAACCTAATATACTATTATTCATAAGCAATTTAAAATTAAGAATATATTTTAAATACCATTCCCATTAAAAATATGATTGATCAGTCTTCAAGAGACTTTCCACTTCAAAAAGCCTCAAATGTATGCTCACATTTTCTATTGTGTTACCCAATCCTTCATCTGTGAACAATGAACAGAAGTTGATTATAAAACTGTTTTATTATGCTTTCCTATATGGAATACCTTGTTTCCATGAAATTTTAGTAGTTATTTCCATACGGTAGTTTTAATGTAGATTCATGTTTTGACACTTGACACAAAGCCTAAGGTCACAGAATATTTTTTGACAGGCTGAAATTTGCCATATGTGTACATAAAACTTAATTTGCAAAGACAGCTTTGTCCCTCTATACAAAGGATAAAGGCCATTACAGTTACTGAAGATATCTCATCTTCTGAATCTAATCTTTCTTTTATCATCCCTGAGTACCTGCAGCCATGAAAACAGACTTTCATTTAGAAGCTATTTGTTGTTAGGGTACTTTAAACAAAACAAGAACAACTGTTGCTAGAGAATTCTTCAGAAAGATTACCAGGATCTAGTTCAAAAATCATATATGCAATCAACCCTTCATTTCACACCTATCAAAAATCCATATGTGAATCTCTGGAATTTACAAATGGTGGTTATCCACTGTCACACCAGGTTAGATCATAACTCTGTCTATGAATTCCCTTGACAAGCTCAATGACTTCAGAAGTTCTTTAATTTTTGGGTGTCTTCCTCAAGACACAAGATTGCAAAACAATTTGATCACCTTAATTTCTTCATGGCTAGCTGCTGTTATCTTTAGTGGTTACTACGATAGGAACATTTGGAAGGAAGTGAATTTTTAAGTGAGTGAATTGCCTGGCACTATGTATGAATCAGATACCAGAGCCATGACAGAATGCAAATACTCGGTATAATTCAACTATCAGCTATAAGGAGCTATTCTTTGGTTTTCTACAGCTAACTTTTTCATTGATACATGTCTTTTGAAGTTAGAACAAAAGAGAAAGCAGTCTGAAAGGCAGAAGCTTCATTAAGTAGTCAAGATTAATTAGATATTAGTCAAGATAATTAGAATAGGATCATTATGGACCTGCAGAGAAGTGGGGGTTTTATCAAGACATACAATAATGGCTTCTACATAGCATTAAGCATCCACTGCTGGGTCATGAAGTGGGTGATGTGGGTGGCAGATTGACAGAGCCAGAGGTTAAGATATGGCAGCTGAAAACAGTCATTTGAATTATAAGAATTCTTACAGGTAACTGCCACTGATTCGAGGCATAAAATCTGTTGGCTGGCATATAGTGCTACTTTTTAGAATAACCTATAATCATCCTTAAATTAAGTAATGAGTACACATTAATTAAAATTGCATTAAAACTTGGAATTTTGACACACCCATCTATAATTCTAGTGGAGACTCACGTTGAGTTGGAGCCGGTGTTATGTTCTTGATTATCTTAGATATTTGGATGGGTCTTCACAAGTATTTCCACCAGGGTAAGCACAACTAGTGGCTGTTGTTAACCCTGACTTAAAAATCAAATAAATAAATCAGGGCTACGCTAGTATTGCATTCAAATAAAGTGTTCCAGAATGGAAATGAATTATAGATATATATATATTTATTTTTATTTTTTTTTCAAGATAAGCTAGTCCTGTGAGCTGCCTCCATTCCATTTTTTCTCAGTTCGGGATTTCACTGTTACTATATAAATAATTTAATATGTTTAATTATACAAGATGTTTTGAACTTAGTAAATGAACTTTGACTAGGTGTCCATGTTAATAAGAGTTAATGACAAATCAAATATGAGAAGATAAACAACCATACTAACATTGTGCCCTCTTTGAAAAAAACATTTACATATTTTTTTTCAAAATGCTGTCAAAATCCAAGTTTTGCAGACTTTCTATGCTGTGTTTGCATATAGAAATTATTTCAGTCTGATTTTAAAATTTATGGGATTCAAAACAGAGCTTGGAGGAAGCCAGTTTTCATCTTTCTGTGGAAAAGTGGAGAGGAGGAGAGGGAGGAGATAGGAGAAGAGAGAATGGGAGGAGATGGGAGGAGAGAGAAGAGGAGGGGAAGGAGGGGAGCAATACTGGTATTTCCTTTAAAACAAAAGTATTTAAAAACTAGATAATTAAAATCTTTTCTTCCAGTAGAACAGAATTAATAAATGTTGATGTTTAAAAATTTGTAGCATAATCTGGAAAACAGTCATATCAGTGTGGATATTAGAAAATTCTTTTCCTAAAAATATCAACAGGGAATTTTTTAACATGATTTTTAATATGATATATTTTCAATGTCATATATTTTCCCCTCCCACTGAAATTTTTAAAAATTGACACTTCTGAGAACTTTCTCTTGTGAGTGACCTTTTTCATAAACTTTTGATCTATTTCTACCTCAAAGACATTTTGCTACAGTATTTTACAGAGATTAAAAAATCAAATTACTTCCGCCTCCCAAAAAACACCAAGTATTTCCACCATGCAGCATTTTATTTTTAGGGATCCATATGAATAGCCTGATTTGCACAAGTGCTGCACACTCAGCATTATCTATCTGTGGGAATTGGATACTTGATGCTTTTTAGAGATCACAAGAGGATCCATTGAAAATAATACTTAAGAGGAAAAAAACAGGATATTTCTATATGAACATCATGCCCTTGTGATGAGCTTATCTGCAATTTTTCAAGCTCTGCTGTGCTACATAACATTTTCCTCCATTTGCCATGCAAAAAAGATTCAATTAAGGGCACATGAATTAGTTTAAATAGTGATAATTTGAACATCTGAATCTAAAATAAAGAACATTCTTTTCCTTTAGAAATTGTTAGTTGAAATAGTGCTGTATTATGCTATTTTGTTTGAAACTTGAGGACTATGTCATAACAGTATAAATTTGAAATACGTCCTAAAACCTCCACATTTTGACATTCAGAACAAAGTGCTTTCTCTGTTTTCTTAAGAAAATAAGTCACTCCAATGTTGGGAGAAGAGATTGCTCTATCCTTCAGGTGATCCTAGAGTGTCCTTTACAAGTAGAGGGAATAAATATCGTTTTGAAACACCACTGCTGCTGAAGTACTGTGTAGTTCAACATCTCACCTATGAGCCTCTTTCCGTGGCTGATTGAAATGGCTCACACTTAAAAACATCTGGATATAAAACCTTTGAGAAGAGCCAGTGACAGCGCTGTGTAAAGGGATGCATGGGATGACTGAGGACAGTGTGAGACTCAACTCTCACATAAATTTTTTTCCCAGTATTGGGTTCTTTTGGCACAGATATGAGAAGGGCATTGAGTCTGTTATATAGATCCTGGTGCAGCTATGGAAATTGTTTATCATACAGCCAGAAAAGAAAATTAAGATCAGGGACTCAATTGTGACCCAGTGTTCAGCAGCAGGAATTCAGAAGTCCTGGGCAGTCAATGGATTTCCATCAGATTTATAGCAGTGTAAGAGAAAAAACTTGGTTCAAGGTCTTTCAGTGCACTGTGACAGAATGCAAAGTTCAGCTGCTTTCTTCAAGGATTAATTTTCTTTCAGACTGTCCCTTCATCCAATGGCATTTGCATTGCTGATTCCTACCCTGCTCCTCAGAGGACATGAAAATATGTAGCTGCTCGTCTGCCTGTTCAGTTTTTATAGATTACTTTGATGTTCAAAATAAATCTCATTATGCTGCAGATCAAAGGGGGCAATTCCTTTCACGAAAAAAGTACAATAAGCCAATTAACAATTTTTAAATTTTTTTTAAAAAATTATTTAATGCAGAGAATGTCACTGTAATATATCAGTTGTGACTGGGAAGGTCTGCAGTGAAACTCTAAGCAGCAGAATCAGAAGTTCCTTTTACAGTTTTAGCAGTAGTTCAGCTGACCAAAAAATTTAGCTAGAGGTAAATTAATGACTTAATTTAAAAAAAAAAAAAAGAAAAAAGAAAGACTAGAATAATAAGAAATTTAAAATTTATTTTTTAAGCTAAAAAACCAACACCAATATTCAAAAAGCTCTCTAAATATGGTTAACAAATTATTATTTTTTCTTTACTGATTCCTTCTTTCTTTAATTAAACTGACCTAAATTAGTCCTAAAATACAATTTCAAAGTTAATTACTGTACAATTATGGTTTGAATGTTTTGAAAGTAAGCATATTGCAGTTTGAAATTTTTATTTGAATACGGGTTTCAAAATTTTAACAGATTAACCTAGATTCTGTACTCGTTTTTTATATAGTGATTGAACTTGGTTTTGGTTTTGATTAATGTTGATTGAGTATTGATATTAATTTTCTGATGCAGGTGATGGAGGACCCAATGAGGAAAGGTGTGCTGTTGGATCTTATACTAACAAGGAAGCTGTGGTTGGAGATGTGAAGGCTGGGAGAGCTTTGGCTACAGTGACCACAAGCTCATGGAGTTCAGAATCCTGTGAGGGGAGAGCAGGGCAATGATTAAGATTGTAACCTTGGACTTCAGGAGAACTCTATTTGGCTTCTTCAGGGAACCTCTTGAAAGAATTCTATGGGAACATGCTCTAGAGAGAAGAGGCACCCAAGTGAGCCGATTAATATGCAAGGATCACTTTCTCCAGGCTCAAGAACAGTGAGTACCGACAGGCAAGAAATTGAGCAAAAGGGACAGGAGAGGTGCATGGATGAAGCATAAGTAGGAGGTACACGTGAGCTGGACTGAGGCCTGGCTGAATGGCAGAGCTCAGAGGGGTGGAATCTGTAGCACAGGGTGTACTTGGAGGTCCGTGACCCCAAGGGTTAATACTTTAAATTATTCATCCAGTGGCTTGGATGGAGAGACAGATGCCTCCTCAGCAGGTTTGCTGACAACACAAAGCTGGGAGGAGTGGACAATACCCCAGAGGGCTGTGCAGCCCTTTAGAAGGACCTCAGCAGGTTGGAGAGATGGGCAGAGAGCTGTCTGAAATTCAGCAAAGGCAAATGCAGGGTTCTGCACCTGGGAAAGAATAACCACATGAACTGGAACAGGCTGAGGACCAACCTGCTGGAAAGCAGCTCTGCAGAGAGGGACCTGAGGGTCCTGGAGGACAACAAGCTGTCCATGAGCCAGCAGTGTGCTCTGGGGGCTAGGAAGGGCAATGATATCCTGAGCTGCATTAGGAAGAGCATTGCCAGCAGGTGGAGGGAGGTGATCCTGCCCCTCTGCTCAGCCCTGGTGAGGCACATCTGGAGTGCTGTGTCCAGTTCTGGGCTCCTCAGTCCAAGAGAGACATAGAGCTCTTGGAGTGACTCCAGTGGAGGCCAACAAAGATGATTAAAGGACTGGAGCATCTCTCTTACAAGGAAAAGAGGGAGTTGACCCTGTTCAGCCTCAAAACACAGCTGAGAGGGGACCGTGTCAATGTCTACAAGTATTTGAAGATGGAGCCAGGCTCTTCTCTGTGGTGGTGATAGAATGAGAGGTAATGGGCAGAAAGTGGAACACAATAGGTTCCCCTGAACACGAGTAAGAATTTCTTTTCTGTGCAGGTGACCACAGCTTGGAGCAGGTTGTCCAGAGAGGTTGCGGGGATACTCAAAAGCCCTCTGGACACAATCCTGAGGATTGTGATCAGGGAAACCCTGCTTGAGCAGGGAGGTTGGACTACATGACCTCCAGTGGTCCCGTCCAACCTTCCCGTTCTGTGGTTCTGTGACTATTTAGTGAATAAAGCTTTTATCTTAAAATTTATTGCAGATGTCAGAAGATATTTTCCTACCTTAAAAAAATTGTGCAGAATATGTCATGGATTATTGTAGTCTATCTGAGAAGAAAATATGTAACTTATTCAATGATTAGAGCACCTCTTTTTGCATTTCCTCTATTATTTCCCTTTGCTTTGTCTTCAGATTTTATAAGCAAATCAATTAGTTTATACTGAAGTACAGAAATACATTTTAGACCAATACCTCACTTCCCACAAGGAACCACATGCATCCATTTTTGTTGGAATAATGACATGAAAAGAACAGCAGCATTTTAATTAAGCTGGTAGTAAAGAATATAAATCAGGAAAACATTTCTCCTTACCTCCATAGCATGTTAAGCATTAAACATTCTTGAAAGCAGGTCCACTCAGGGATATGAGCAGTAAGGAGAGACTGTAACATTTATTTAACTTTTAGCTATTGAATGACCTCAGAATTTTTCTATCCTTGCCACATGTCAGTTGGTATATTAATTGTATATTTCAGAAATAAAGTGAGGGGTTTTTCTGGTATTTTTTTATAATGATATTTAATTTTGTAATGGGTCTGAATACAAAGAAAGGTATAAATCTACAGCTTTAGAAAATGACAGAAAACATACCAGACTTAATAAAATTCGTGCTGGGTTGCTATTGCAGCTGTATAAAGCACAACTAATAGGTTGACAATTTCACCTGAGAATAAAAACTCTTGGTTACTACATTAAAGAAACCTGATCCTGATGCTTACAAGGAAAGATGCAGCTCTTACTATTATCAACAACACACATCTTGATGTGCCTGGTGTTTACAAATCTGAATGTCCTGGATATATCTCAGCTAGAGCTGAGTAAAAATCCAAGTCTTTTGAATATATTTGTGTTGTTAAATAGATTGTCTTTCAGATGCAGTCTCACAATTTTAGTATGAGATGATTAGTAATCTTTATCATAATATTTAATTTTTAGTATACTAATGGGCATTTCAGTGAATAAACTTTCCAGTAGGAATTTCTACAGATGCAAAAATATTCATTTGTTACTAGACAATTTTAAAGGAAGTGAAAAAATAACATTGCATATCACTAAAATTTTCTGAGCCTGAAACCTGAAAGCTACAATTAATCCCACCATTACACTATAGAAAATATATATCAGTTAAAGCTCTGGTTGAATGCACTGCTGTTTTCAGTCAAAATTTGGTTATTAGATGTTTGCAGTGAATTGCATGTGAACAATCCATGTACCAGTAATTACTGACAGAAATTATATGATGATTCATCTCTCTAAAAAAGTGCCATTTCAACCAAAAGCAACCTGTTTGCAGTCACTTTCTCAACAGAATGAGAAGGAGTAATACAATGGATTTATTAGTAGTAAGTTTTCCATTCTAGTCTAAAGCCTGAATAGAATTATCAGACCTTCTCAGTGAAGTTGTACGCAGAATGAAAAGTCTGGTTTAAGAATTTTTTCAGGTATTAGAAAGTGAAAAATAAAAAAGAAAAATTCTGCAAAATAAAACTCAAAAATGTGTGATTTCAGATTCATCTCAAAAAAAAAGTAAGGAAAATAATTTGCAAATTGTTAAGTAAACATTTTTGTATATATTTTTTTGTATAATGTATTGTGGTATGTAGCATTGATGTATCCAGATTTTGCTGTGCAGGTAGACTCTTGACAGTTGGTTTTTGAGTATAAGGGTGGCTGTTTGTCTATTTCTTCCTGTTAATTTAGAGAAATTATATTTGTCAATGTTACCTAGAGAATGAAATATGAAGGATCTAATCTATTTTGGTTTTAAAAATATGTATTCAGAGAAAATATAATGTACATATTAAATTTCTATAATATATGGAAGCCATCCTTTGGGGTGATAGATCTGGTCATAATGGTGTCTTTCCTCAGTATGTGGGCATTAACTGATCAAAATGACCGACACAGGTTTTGAAACTTTGATGTGTCTGTACATTACAGAGCTATATTGTGCTTCCTGTCATCAAGGATTTTCAGTTTTCTATTACCTGTCATGTTGGGATCCTTTGATATATTAAACCTAGAACAGAGGCTTCCAAATCAAATGTACAGGCCCTTTTCTGTGAAGCGTTAATCTTAACTAGTTCTTTCACTTCTGAGTTGGCTGTAAATAGTTGCTGTCGGCTCAGAGGAGAGCTTTGATGTGCAGCCATAAAAGCCATTTTTCTGACTGTGATAACCTGGTCAGTGTTCTTCCCATCTGTATACCCCTGAATAAATGAGTGGTCCTCTTATGGCTGTGAAAGATTGCTGCTTGTTAAATTATGATTTATGACTATTGATTGGTGAGCTAATAATAATGACAAGGCACATAAACCCTGCAATATCTCTTCAAGAGTGAGGAGGTTTTTTTTGGGAATAGATGATATGAGATTTGAAAAAAATAATGGAATGTTGGCTGGATTTCTGATATTCGTGGGATTTGTGTAAGCTGGCAGGGAAGTCAGGCAGACAGGACTCAAGATCGCGAAGAAGAAGAAGAATTTATTTACAAAAAACTTCTTTATATATGTACTAATAACCTAGCAAGTATTGGTCAGGAGGCAATCCACCTCCTAAAACCATTGGTCACAGATTATACAACATCTAACACAAAACACAGAGATTAACAAAGTACAAGGAGTACAGTTTATCTATATTCTCCATGAGAAAGAAAGGAAGATTCTAAAACAGTGCAACTACAATGGAAAGTTTAAAAAAAGTAGTAGGTAGAAGTCTCTAGTTTCGGCTGCCTGTCTTCAGATTCTGAAATTTATGTGAGTAAATGCACCGCGTAGGATACAGCTGCAGTTCTAGTGGTTAAGGTGTGCATCCAACTTCCCTGTGATGCGCTGCTGGACCATCTGCACCGGAGAGCTGACCTGACACTGCTTTGTGCCAACATGAATTCATGATGTCAGCGGAAGCAGAGGGGACTTTGAGAGATGCTTTGACAAATTGAAATGACTCATGTAGAATAATTTTTTATGACTGACAAGGAATAAACTTGGCATTTTGTCTGCATAGTACTTCTTCCAAGATCATGTTCTTTGGAAACATTCAGGTCTCTCTTCTTTTTGTTCAGGTCTGGTTTTCCACTGCAGCCACAAGGTCAGTTTGTTGCTTATGGAAAACAAATAAAAGAGGAATTAAAATACAGAAATACAGTCAGAAGAAACCCTAACTGGCATTGTTAAACATTGAGCGAGTAAGTTTTGGAGGCACCCTTGGGACCATTCATCCTTTGACAGTGGCCAAACCTGTACTCCAACATACGTTTGTCAGCACAAGAATTTTTTGAGAAGCCTGTTTGTAAATATAGAGTCAGAAATTCCAGCCAGAAATTACTGCAGCTATTAAAAGAGTTTAAAGTTGGTAGAGAATTTAATATCTACTGACATGAATATATTACTGTGCATAGCATAGGTATGTGTATATGCATAGATCATCTTTCTGAAAATGTGTACATTAAGATAATGTCATATGGTTCTTTCTATATAAGTTCACTTTCCATTCGAAATGGCACAATCTTGATCCATTTTTCACTATGAGAAAAGGTAATTTCTTATCTGACACATTTTGTATGAAGCTTCTCTAATTGTGTACTTAGCAGTTATCTTCACTTTCTCTGGCTCAATCTACATCTTGTCATCCAAATGAATTGGATGATGATTGATACTGTGCTCTGTTATAAATCTATTGGGAAAAGGTCAGAATAACTTCTGGAATCAAAATATATAATTCATTATTACAAATAATCTTGGGACTTTACAAGAATTTCTATATAGTACCATCTCTTAGCAGTACTTTGGTAGATCAAATACCTTTTTCTTTCCATATTTGATGAAAACGCAATCTGAAGAAAAGAAAGTTAAGGAAATAAAAATCTCATACTTACACAAATTAATAATCAGTCATACACTGATTTATTTTGTACATTCTGTGCCTAGAACATATAAGAATGACCATGAACTTGCATGTGAGCAAGATAAAATTAAAAATAAGTTCATGTTGCTTGGAATTTTCTTCACAACAAAATATTTTTTAAAAGAGAATGTAAAATGATTATTTTTAGAGAAGATTACTTCAAAAAAGACAATAATATGTACACTTTTCATGTTGAAAAGAATCTGATGGCTAGATAGATATCTGGGTTATATAGAACATATTATAAATATATAAATAAGCTCAATTTGATTCTAGCATATTTGTAATAAAGCCATTGTCTTGACTCACATAATTAGGAATCTAATCCGGAAAAAACTTGTAACAGCTTGCTGTGATGCACTTTTGAAGTAGTCAATATAACACCTTTAAAGGCATTTTTCTATGAGTATTCTCTGCCTTAGTACCTTCTTTTATCAATTTCCTTTTGTCAACCTGCTGCACACAAATTATCCCAGATCACATAATCATTCTTGAATGTCAAAATAATTAATTAAAGATTTGTTATGTATTATTTGAAATGCTTAGTTGCTTTTATACTGGCAGATTCTGAAATTTTTTATGTCTGTGTCTATGCAAAATCTAGTTTCATAACTGGAAAATAGATTTTCAACTTAACTTCAGATTGCACATATTGTGCAGAACTTTTAAAATAATTAAAATAATTCCTACCAAATTCTCCATCCAGTTTGAATTCTAGTATGTCAATTTTTTTTTTTTTTTTTTTTTTTTTT
>VZTX01027592.1:529266-543516 GCA_013400915.1 Pardalotus punctatus
CCCCAAACCTTCACCTTAAACAAGGTAGAGGTGAATGAGTGGAAGTGGGAAATTGGACAAATTTCCCCTGTCAGCATGATTTTGACATGACTGAGCTGCAAGCTTCTTGAGTTCCCCAGACCATGGGAACTCCCAGACTTTGAGAGTGGCTGTTCTCCAACCCTGCTCAATGCTTTCCCAAACTCCTGAACCTCTACAGAGTCTGTAAGAATGTGCACGAGCACAATACTTGAGGTGGATTTCCCTGAAAAGTTGCCTTGTTTTTTT
This sequence comes from Pardalotus punctatus, assembly GCA_013400915.1. Taxonomy (NCBI): domain Eukaryota; kingdom Metazoa; phylum Chordata; class Aves; order Passeriformes; family Pardalotidae; genus Pardalotus; species Pardalotus punctatus. The sequence continues at coordinate 529,534 of VZTX01027592.1, forward strand.
TGTTTTTTTTCCCGAACAGAGTGCATCAAAAAAACACCAGCAGCAGTTAAAATCCCTAAAGATATGCTTTGTTAGAATTAGAACACATCTCCTTCTGAGTTTGAGAAAACAAACTTCAGGGTAAGTCTGGCTCTTAAATATTTTATTCTATTACATTTAAAGATATTTAAAGATATCCATCCACTTCCATTAACGTATTTTTTTTCCTCAAATGAATGGTNTGCTGGCTTAAAATGGTAGAGCCAAACTTTGTATGGGAGCTGTTCCTCCTCTGATGAGCCACACTCTAATGTCAAATTTTGAACAATTCTTTTGTTGCTTTAATTCTTATTTCAACTACCAAAATAAACCATAAATTCAGAAATCTCTAAACATAGCAAAATCCACCTATTTCACTGACATGACTTGTCTTTCCATCCTACTTCATACCTCCAAAAAATAATTTGTATTGAGAAGAACCACCTGTTTTATGGCTAGAACAGTAAATAGATTTGAAGACACATTTTCATTAGCACTTTAATAACCAAACAGAATCCAGAATTAGAGAAATCTCATGAGTTTACAGTTGGGAAACAGCTGACCATATATTAAAACTCATTCCAAGTTCAGGAGTAAATTTGAGTGTAACTGCTGACAATGACTGAAAACTAAATGCTCTGCAGTTGTCAGCAAAATGTGTTTCATGGCCTCTTACAAGTTTGAGCAGTGGAGTTTTAAAAAATCTTTTGTCAGGTTAAAAAGCCATAGTTATTTTAGAACAGTGAATACACATTTTATATTTCAGTGTAGATGTTTAAATCTGATTTTAGATGTTTTGGTTAATTTTATATAAAAATCTGGGATTTTAAGAGATGATTGCCAGTTTAGCATACTTTAAACTTCCATAAGAAAAAATACATCCTTAAGTTGCCTGTTACTCCCCACTGAATATAACAGAATCCTGGAAAGGAACTAAGAGGTAGATGTCCACATTACAGATATCCAGAGTCCTATAGGGTAATCCCAAACAGATTAGCTGAGCAAAATTTGAGTTGTGTTTCCATTCAGTTCAGACATCAGGACACATTCTTATTCTGACAGGTTTTTTTAACCACTTGAGTGTAATCTCAGAAACCCTTAAAGGTTGATTACCACCATTTTCCAGTAGGAAAAGCTGTCAGACATGATGCATACTAGTTTTATGTTGTTATGTAGATGATCAGAAACTTTCTTTTTCATTTGTTCTCCAGCCATGTTGTTAAAAATTAGTCTGATTATCTGTTTGCCAATAACTGATAGTATATGAACGATTCCTTTGTTTAGTATCAAGAACTGGTTACTATCTTCCTCAATTTTATTTTACAATAGCTGTTATTAAAAAAGCTGTGCAATTAGACACTGATTACTTTTAATTGATTTACACACTTCAATTTTTTGTTGTTGCACTCTTTCTACTTTCAGTAATTTTAAACAGGTTGTTTGATTATTTAAAAATTTCCTTCATTTCTATGCAGACTTAACATATTACAGATTATTCCAAAAACAGAAATAGACTTTACCAGAAAATGTAAATGTGTGGGACATATCTGAAATATAAGGGCCCAATCAATTTTTTTAATTCCTGCTGTTGTAAAAAGTGGTGACAGAAACGATGTTATTTGGAATGGTTTGGAAGACATATCAACCAGAGGCCTATCTTCTCGGTATTTCTCCACAATTTAAGGCTTTTGATAATGCTTTTTTTATTGCCCCCCTCCCCCCCNCAGAGTCTGTAAGAATGTGCACGAGCACAATACTTGAGGTGGATTTCCCTGAAAAGTTGCCTTGTTTTTTTTGTTTTTTTTCCCGAACAGAGTGCATCAAAAAAACACCAGCAGCAGTTAAAATCCCTAAAGATATGCTTTGTTAGAATTAGAACACATCTCCTTCTGAGTTTGAGAAAACAAACTTCAGGGTAAGTCTGGCTCTTAAATATTTTATTCTATTACATTTAAAGATATTTAAAGATATCCATCCACTTCCATTAACGTATTTTTTTTCCTCAAATGAATGGTAAAATTATTTTAATATTTCCATAGGAAAGCACAACAATTTTAATCTACCGCTTAGGCTTCTACCTGTATTAGGCAACACTAACTGGGTTTTGCCAGAGGAAGTTAATTTCACTCTTTAATGCTTCCATTAACTCTCTATTTATTTACAGACCATACCCTACAGAAAATTAGAAATACAAAAGCAGGACTTAGAGCTGATCAAAATTAGTTGAAAGCAGCTTCCTAAAAGTTCTGTGGGGGAAGAGTTTTTTGTGTATGTGTTTTTAACCACAATATGAAAACAGCAATGCCTATGCTATTCAGTACAATTAGGTATTTTCTCTTACTGTTGTGAATTCAAATTTTGGAAGAGCTGTTGCTATAGGCATGGAGATGCCTTGCCAAAATACATGTTAGAAATGGATTAAAAATTCTGTTAAGGCTTGTGATTCAGTTGATACATGTGCTGTGTCCCATAAGAAATTCCTTGGAGTTCTGATGCATTTAGATTCATCTGTATCCACAGCAACAGCCTGATCACATTGAACATTGAGACACGCTATTGCAGCAAGCTTCCCACACACTCCTACCTTTTGCTCCTGAAGATGGGCCAAACCATTGTTATGTTTGTTAGACACAGCTAAGTGGAAATGAAAGGCTCTGAAGAGTTTGTAAATTCAAGATAGATTAACTGCATAGCTTATTTTCTTCATTATCTCATAGGAAAAAGAAACCAGTGTTATATTGGCAACCTGCTGATTAAGCAAAGGAACATGGCTTATGGCCAGAACATCATAAACTATTTACAAAGGCAGTAATTAAAATTAATGAAATGTTGAATGGACTTGACAGAGTAAAGCAATCAGAATGGAGATTTCACTTCTTTTCACACTCTCTGGCATAATGGGATTCAAAGAAAACTCATTCCTATTAGAGCTAAGAACTGTGATTATTTTGAAGTGGATTTCAGGTTTAATTCATGTTTGTTTAATTTCATAATGCTACAGCTTTTGCCTCCTTCAAGTTCTAAGTGAATGTAGATGAGATGTCAGCAACATCAACCCATCTGTTTATGGAAGAACTGAAAAAACTCCCCTGTATAGGTTGACTTTGGAAAATAACCCAGTGGTTTTCATTGTCTTCTAATCCCCTATGTAGTTAGTTTTCTAGTTTATGCAGAATTGTGTGTTGATTTCTGCAGGAAAACAGTCTTTAAGAGGTGTTTCCATTTCCCAGATAGCACCAAGAATTTCAAAGACAAGAGAAATAGGCAGTAAAAATAGAGGAAAGAAGTAAAAGATAAAGCTTGGAGTGGGGAGGTAAGAGCTGTTGGTAGGAAAGAAAGACATTTTGATTATAAACTTTTAGAGTTAAGGACTGAGTTTCCTTTATGTTTAGGGTGAGCTGTTGCTTGCTTCTTTTCCTGATCTTTGACCATTATTACTGTTCTAATAATTGCTGTGAGTTAGGAGAATTCATGTCTTTTCCAGAGGTGGTCTTCTTGTCAACATGTATCCCCTATCCTTCAACATACTTTAGGATTCAGTTCATGGTAATCTAAAGTCAGCTCACCCTTATTCTTCCCCTGGGCTCTGGATATTTCTTCGACCAACAACTTGAACACACTTTGGAACAGGTGAAATTAGGGCTGTGTTACAAAAAACTTTGAGTAGCAGTTAGTTTTCAGCATTAAATGTGGCATATTTTATCAACAGAACAGTATTTTTCTCATAATTTGCATCTGGACAGTGCAAAAAATGAAACTATCTCTGGAAACAGAATATAATTTCCTCAAATTAAAATTTACTTTGTTTCAACAGCCCTCTTAAAAGTCCACAGAAACCTTGACTTATCAGACAAGGGAAAGCAAATAGGCAGTGTTTCCAGGAGTATCATTTGTATATTGCTAGGACTAATTCCTTTAAAAGAATACTCTATGTGATGCTTGAATCAACCTTTTTTTTTTTTTTTGTGTAAGATTAAATATTTTAAATTTTGGATTGTATGTACTGCAAATAAGTAATAACTATTATCATACACATCTGTCTATCTGTCTGTCTATCTATCTACCTATCTACCTAGGAAGGATTAGTGAACAATATTTCAATAACTGTGCTTAGCCACTTTCTCTGTTTCTTCTAAGATATCTTTGAAGACCACTCCCAATGAGGCAACTCAGGACTTCTGAATAAGATGAAAATAACTGTTGTGTAAAATTAGTGGAAAATGGAAGGAAATTTTCCCAAGCAATTACAGAATCTGCAAAGCATGTACTGGATTGTTAATGTGTGTTAATTTAAAAAAGCCTTCTCACAAATGAGTGGTAGCTTAGCAATGTGTAATTGGTGGTTGTTATACAAGACCATTCAGTTACCATGCTAAAATGCAGACTGACCGCAGCTGTAAGAAATCAGAGAATTTATGTTTATGAAGACATAACTTATGTCAACAGCAAATACTTTGTCTTTCTCATCAAAATGAAGGAAATCTACTTCTTCAAGTAAAGTGATAACTAATGGCTGAAATATCTCAATTTTCATTTAGAATTCAGTTGGTCATATTGTAACAAATTTTCATCTGTCAGAAACAAAACACGTTTTAATTTTTGTACCTCATAAAAGATTTTAGCAATAATTTTTCCTCATTATTTTTTCAGAAAGTGCTACATTTTATTTCTTAAAAACATATTCTTTAAATACCAGTCCTCCTAGTTCCTCTGAAGTATCCCTCCAATCTATGTTTCATGCTCATATTTTACACACTGTGAATGTTGCTGTTGTGGAATAATAATTACCAAAGGCTCACATCTATTAATCATATCACACTTACTAATTTTACGCATATCTCTAATGGAAGATCACATCCCTCAGTATTTCCAATTCAGTTAAACCCTGACATCAAGGATCTAGAGGCACATTTCAACTTAAGATAAACTGGGAAAAATCCAATAAATAATAATGAAAGGAATTTGCTCCAAGTTTGTGGCAGTGTGTATTTATGAGAAGAGTCTTGCCCATGGGAATACTCCTTTTTCTTAAAGAGATCACTTAAGACATCTAAAATATTTAAGTATTTCCTGAATGTCAATGCAAAAGGTGGGATGGCGGTGAATGTGCCACAGGCTTGCACTGGGGCTGGCTCACAGCAAGGTCTCATGTAGTAGGTGCTTACACAAGACTAAATCAATCACTACTGAAATCAACAAAAAAATTTTGAGTGGCTTGAACTGAGCTTTTAAAGTTAAGGCTAAGTCTTGTATAGACTGCCTCCAGTTATAATTATATTAATATTACCTTTCAGGACAATTCTATACAAGAGTGTAATTGACAGCAGATTTAGCTGTTAGATTGGTAATTCCTGTCAGTCTTTTATTTTCAAAGACTGAATTTATTCCTTCTTAAAGAAGACTTCTAGAGCACCCAATTGTGTTCAAATTTATGACGAATTTTAAATAATTAAATGATTAATAGAAAATTACAAATGGCTTGATAACAAGAAAGAAATTCACATTGACCATCTACAAGTATTCTTTGCAATAACATAAATTTTGACAAATTGCTTACAATCAGCAATTTTCACTGTATGGTAGATAGAAAGCACAATTTAAAAGCAAGTCTGCAATAAAAATCTGGACCTAAGGAAAAGGGAATGCTTTTGTATTTTGTTTTAATTAAGGAAACTAATGTCACTTCATTTTCCAAGTTGTCGAACACATTTTATAGAAAAAAAGGTAGGAAAATTGACAGAATAATTTTTTGTGCCCAAGTTCTTGCTGGTCTGGTGCTGAGTAGTTGCTGAAGTCAAGAGGAGGTAAAGGTAATCATAATTTTATAAGAACTACTTTTTATCTTCTCAGCTATGCGCAGCAGAAATTTTCTTTTTTCTGTCTGTCTTCCTGAATAGCTGCCACAACAGGATTAGGTGCATCTGTTTACATGCCCAATAAATAATCAGCAACTGCTGAGTTGAGATTACATTGATACATACACAAAGTTTATGTCTTTTCTCCTCGCATTTGATCTTTATAATGGAAGCAGCCTAATATTATCCAATTAATCTTATGCAACATACTCAGCACACAGAAGGCTTAGTTTTAATTTACTGGGTTATAAGTAGCTGTAGTCTCTCTGCTATGTGTAGCATTTTGCAGACATAAATTATTTGGTAGCAATTACCCCTTAAAATGTAACAAATGCTTGTTTTCAGTGACCTGAATTCAGAGCAATTGCAAAGCTGAGAACAAAGGTACTTGAATAGTTTAGTGTTCTGTGGGTCTCTTCTCATAGGAAAATTACATTTGTGCATTTTGATTAAATAATCTCAACAATAAATATATATTTAATGTATGAAAGTGGTTTGACTAAAGGAGATAAAACTTGCATATTTTTCCTCCCTAGGTTGCCCACAAGCCCTGGTCAAGCTTATTTAAATAAACTGGAAGATTCACACTGATACCATTATTATTATAATTACTAATAGTGATACTATTATTATTACTTGTAGGCTCGAATGATACCAAATAAGACAACAATGGTGAAAACTGAACCAGGGAACAACTTCTCTTTTGAAAACAGGATCCCTGGCATGAAAATATGTTAGGAGTTTTGGGGAAAAGGAAGTATTCATGTCTTGGATGCAATTTGCTTTTCATAGTTTTTTACCATCTTTTGGTATATATCTGAGACACTACAAAAATTCTGGATTATGTGGCTTGGAAAAAAGAATTTTAAAGAACATGAACGTCACAAATGAATCCCAGATAATCTTTTGTCATATTCTTTGTAATTTTGGGCTAAGTGGTCATATTTCAGCTTTAAAATGTCTCAAAAATCCAGACTAGGACCTGGTGAGAAAGTACAATAGCTCTTTCCTGAGCCATGTGCCTGATTTCCATCGTGCAGCAGGTGGAGCATAGAATATATTAGGGCATCATTTTGTCAGGGAATTAAAATAGTTGAGAGACACATACATGGTTCCCAAAGAGTGGAAGAGCTCTCAAATCCTGTTGCACAGAGATATTCAGATGTAACTCTTTGGGCATTAAATACACTAACTACTTGAACATGCATAACTACAAAAAGAAAAAAAAAATCAGTCATAGTAACTGGGGTGTTTCTACACTTAGATCATCCAGATAAGTATTACTTGAGAAATCTGGACACAAAACTGAACCAGTCATTTTCAGATTTGCACACTACAGTCCATATTGTGGTCTACTATTCCAGAAGCAATTATGGATCATTAGTTTTAATAAGGAAAAATTAGTTGCCACTGTGCGCAAATGTCATCACCTACACAAATGGCTTTGGGAAGCTGGAATGCATTCTTTTTTTCCATCTGTGCTTACAGTAAAACCTGGTCCCCCCTGAAATTAATTGTAGTATGCTGTTTTCTTCACTGGGGCTAGGATTTCATGCTTGACTTCCTATACTTTGCATTTCCAGTGTTTTCTGTTGCCTTGCAGGTATGCATGCACTTGCTCCTTGATTTTTCAATCCTCAATTTGCATACGCTGCTTTAGGTGTACTGTGATAACTCACATCATTCATAGCAACACCTTTAGGGTGTATCTTGGAACACATTTGGCAGCAGGGTTGATAATATGTATTTATTACTAAGTGTTTACAAAATGCAATTTCCAAGCATTAGATATTCAAGGCACATTTAAGAGCAATGTACCAAGTCAAAGACCTTTTCTGTAGAGAGAAGCCTTAGACATAATTAGAGGACACTAAGAATGAAAACTGTGGATAAAGCTGTGAATGCAGAGAAGGATTTCTGCCCACAGAAATCCTGGATGACAGCAGAGAATAAAGGTAATTTGCCACTTGTGTTTCTTGGCATTATTTATTTATTTATTCATTTTAAAAAGTGTTAAAAACAATGAATATAATTATTTTTAATTAAAATGGATCTTAAAGTGATTAAAATGGATTTTAAATGGATTTTAAAGTGGCTGCAAATTATTTTTCAGAGAATGCATTATCCTTCAAATTTAAGTAACACAAAGGAGAAAAATGTCACGTGCCATGAAACATCAAAATGTAACAAACGCAGCATTACAGAATTTGCAACTTTGCTCCTATCATAAGGACTAATATTGTGACCCTTTGAGCGAGAAACTTATGTAACTAATCGAACCAGGTGGAAAACTCAGAGAATGAATGTTGAGTAGAATTCAGTCTGATAAGTGGACATATGGGCACTTCCTCTAATAAGGAATAGAAAAGTATTCACTGAAAGCAGAGTCCACATGGTATACTGAGGTAAAGAATTGGAGCCAAGACTCTAAATCATGCTGCTGAGTAGCATCATAACATTTCCCACTTTTGTTTCCCTATTTATTAAAAAAAAACCCCTCTTGTTAAAAAAAAAAGGAAAAAAAAAGGCTTGTTACAATTAATATTAAAACTAATTTTATTTATATAATAAACCTCATTCCCCTTCTAATGTGCTTAAGGACTGCATAAGGAATATTAAGCACAATCAGAATAAAACAGAATTTAAAAATGCTGTGTCCAAAATTGCTGGAGATGAGTGAACATCAAAAACTGAACCTGAGAAATTAAATTTTACCTAGTGCATATCAAAACCTACCAAGACAGAAAAAGCCCCAAAACAACCAACCAACCAACCAACCAACCTACCTACCAACCAAAAAAAAATGATCTCTAACATCTCCCATTCTGGTCAGGTTGGACATTATATGAAAATCACCCATAGGTATAGAGAAATCTAATTTTCTTGGTGTTTAGCACTTGTGATTCTACTCCAAACCAAAATTTCCAATGCAGAAGCAGAAACTAAAAATAAAAGGCAAAAACTGTACAGAAAGAAAAAAAACGGATATATATGACTGACATATTGTTGTCTACCCAAAGGTATCAGAAAGAAATCAGAATCTGTATCCATTTCCAAAGACAATGAAATCTCAGTCCTGGACTTTGGAAATACCATCTTGTATTTACATTTAAGCTATTCCAGGCAGTTGTTTTTATTAAAAGCCTCCAATAATGGAGATTTTTAGCTTTTTCTCTGGTACTTCTTACTCTATCCATAGTGAACAAGAAAAATTATGTTTACTTTTATAGCAACAATTTAACTTTTTAACCCTCTGTCATATCTTACTTCAGTCTTTTCTTTTTTTTTCTTGTTCAATTTGGTCACTCTTTCTTCCTATGTCTTTGTGCATGATTCCTTTTGTAACAAGAAGTAAAACATACAGTCGGTGCTATCTTTTTTTTTAAATTTGCAGACCCAAACTGACTCAGTATTTAGCTAAGCTCTTTAACAGTGTTGAATGACAAAAGCAGTAGAACAGCAGGAGTATTTAATGTATTCCATGTGCAATATTGCTGTGTACAGTCTGAGCGGGTTGGTTTTCTTTCCCTTCCTATTTTTTATTGCCTAAGTGTGAGCTCATTGACCCATGTTTAGTGCTTGATAAGTACAGTCTTAGAAAGCTTTTCTGTATAATTTCTTCCTTGCTGTTTTTTTACATCTTCCACTGTGAAGTTAACTGTATCTAGTAAAAATAGAGCTCTGCTTCTTAAACTCATCCTTGTTTTTTCAGATAATTTTGCAAGGTTGATTTGCATTCCAAATCATATTCTAATGTACTTTCAAACTATCACAGCTTCATATCCTCTGTAAATTTAATAAATGTACCCTCAGATCTGTCATTTCTGTCATTAATGGAAACATTGAAGAGTTATGGGCCGGGGATGTCTTGAAGACTGTGACATTCAAAATCAAGATTTAAAGTCTGTTGGCATCTGTCCTGTTTCCTTAGTGCGCTTCGCCTCCCATTTTAAAAATCTTTTGACAAAATGAGATTTTAGAGCCTGATAGAGATGTATGTAATACATCTGCACTTGCCTATTAATGTTTTGACAACTCCATCAACAAATTTTAGCTCTTTACAACAGTGGTGTTTAAATCGTCAGTTGCAAAGTGAGCAAAAAGCTCAAACAAATGCTCAGAGCTTAACCTGTTTCTTTTTCCTGCTCAGGCCAATCCTGTACTTGACACATTGAAAAGACTTCCCATAGAAAGTATGAGGTAAGTCTTCTACATTCACCTGTCATTTAGCTGTATACAAACTCGTGATTATGTTTTACATCAAGCCTAAATCAGGATAATCAGGATTGCAGTTGCTGGTCCAGGCTGGTCCAGGCTGGTCCAGGCTTATGATTGATGGGTAGAATTTCCTGGGATTCCATTTCATGATGGAGCATATTCTAAATTGCTTCATGAAATAGGGAAAGAAGAAAAAGAAAAAGGAAAAGAGAAAAGAGAAGAAAAGAGAAGAGAAGAGAAGAGAAGAGAAGAGAAGAGAAGAGAAGAGAAGAGAAGAGAAGAAAAGAAAAGAAAAGAAAAGAAAAGGAATGAATTCTAGATTCCAGATAAATAAATAAGAACATTAAAATAAGAGCATTACTTAATCTTTGTCTTCAATGAGTTGCCAGCAGCCTTCTCTGAAACAAGCCTAAAACAATTGAACAAGTAATACTGTTGAAGACCAATGAAAACACAAAACACAGAGTATCCTAAGTCTCAAACTATTACTTTTCTGTGATAATGAACCTCTGATAATGCAAAGAAATTCTAGCTGGCAAATAATCCCCTTTCATGTTAATGATGTTTCAGGAAATCAAATAATCTAACCACAAAACAGTCAGCAACCTTAATCTGCAGGGTCAGGTGTGAATTATAGGCAAAATTGCAGGATGCACAATACAAGTGGGCTTGGGGAAGTGTATTAAGTCACAAGGATTTCAAGTTTTAAAAAATAGATCTGTGGGCTACTGCCATTTACATCCTACTCAGCCTGGGAATTAGATCTTGATGATGTATGGTAGCTATTAAATTGTGGAAAGTAGGGTTATGCTCTGATCCCTACAGAGCCACTAATTGAGTTGTTCCTATATTAATGGATAAATGTTGAATATAGCTATGGAGACTAGAGATCTACAGTTCTGTATATGATGGCATAAGCACAGACTCAGAGCAAATTTAGCATTCATTCAGCCTCCTATGGTCCCCATCCTCCGGTAAGATTTAAAATACTTTAGTAAATGATGACAAATGCTTGAAGCTGAGATATGTGAAGAATGAAATTATTTTTTCAAAGTTAATTCCTCCAAAGAATCATCACCTTAAAGGTTACTGTCAAAAGCAGCTGGATTGAATTTTGCTACATACTGAGGAAAAAGAGAGATGTGTGTGAGAGAAATATGTGATTTATTTGCAAGGAGATATTTCTTATTTTTTGGTTTGACATTTTTGGAGCAGACAATTTTTTGTTTTGCTAAGTAGGACAGTGAATATAGTAACTTTAATTATCTTTGCTGCCATTATCATATTGTTTTTACATATGCAGTTGTTTTATCTTCACATTTTAAGATCAGGATTCAAATTCAGTGTTACAGAATAATGAAAAATAATGTGCGGGAAGAAACTTAAGATTTCATCTAATTAAACCTCCTTCTCAAATCCAGTTATTACGCACTAATAGATCCAAATCCACTAAAATAGATCTCAAATCCACTTATTAGACACTCTAAACCAAAACCAAACCAGACCAAAAATTCTGGAACAGCAAAATCACTGAAGAAGAAGAAGAATTAAAAAACCAAACCCAAACCATTTTGTTTCCTAGGAAATGTTTTAAAACAAAAAGAAAGGAAGCTTTCCTTTCGTGCCAAAAGCCAATACAGCAACCTTGTGCAGACAGACTGGTTTCATTTCAAGCAAAAAACCAAATTAGGAAAATCAACTTTAAGAATGAAATGTTGTCAATTTATTTGGAGAATTATAAATTTTTTTTTTTTTTTTGTATAATCTTTATTTATTTCATTTCCAGACATGATTAGGAGTCTAGAGATGGTTAGGAAAAAATGTTAAAACTTTCTCTGTTTCTCACTTTCGTTATTCAGCTAAATTTAACATCCCTTCATATTCTTCATTTCATCACCTTCAGAAAGACAGACTTTATGTTAACTAGTCTGCAAAAAAATTTCATATCTGTTGTTTTGTTCAGGATCTCCTGATGGAAACCCATGCTCTTCCTGTGTGAAAGGGTTTGCTTTGGCATGAAGACATAACGTGTAAACTCCAAATCTATCCTTTTGTTTACATACCTTTATGAAAGGCAAAACACTTGAAAGGAACGGCTTGGCTTTTTTAGCAGCTAACGAGTGTACTAATAGAATTTCCTCCTTCATTACCTTTGTATTCCTTCTGCAGAAAGGAAAGCTAATGTTACATGTTGCTTCTTCTCATAAATTGCAGATATCAGCTTCCAAAACAATTTTAAGTTACAGCTACAGACCAACCATTAATTATAGCCCTGGAGTGATTCCACAGATGTAATTAACCCCAATGCTGCTTTCTAGATCTGATGAACAAATCTCTGCAGGGCCCTGAAAGTAATAAGGCAGCTTATTCCAGATCATCTACAACTTCGCACCTTTGACATGTGGGAAATACTGACCAAGCTTCTGGCTTTAGCCACTAACAAAATAGTTAGGTGTCACATTGCCAAATTTAGAAAAACCTGAAAATTTTGTGAACTTCCAATGACAGAAAATACCACAGCTGTATACTCAGCATATTTCAGTTCTGACTCAGTGAAACACATTGGAAAAATTCGATCAAAACTACTAATAAAAGCTACTTCTGGAGAAATTACAATGTTATATTCTTCAGTCTTATTGCACGTTCTCCAATACTACCTTATTTTGTCCTATGGCTTTGGGCAATGACTCAGTGCCAGGCATCTGTGTGCAAAGAAGTTTAGATTTCCAGATGGCCAGAAAGCCCAGTGCTACTATTCATGCACAGTGACACATAAGTCCAGGACACATCAAATTCCTGTGGACGCAACACAGAGACATCCCAGCTGATCTGACAGGTAGATCACGTTGCATCTGCCACCGTTCTGACATGTGCCAGACAGATGCAGTCCAACTTTCCTTTCACAAGCAGACTAGTCAGGTACAGGAAGAGAGAAGGGTTGGACAAATCGATTCTGCCTGTTCACTTTCCCCATTTGCAAATCAATTCTTTCAAAGCAATTGTCTCCCTGCTGTGCTCGGTTCTCAGGAGGTGATGTGATTCAGAATTAGCCTCTCTGTATGGTAATAGCAGGGTGACAGTCTTAGAACAGAGAAGCCAGGCTGCTCATTCCACACAGCAGAAGTCAGATCACTAAAAACAATAAGGAGTTCTAGGACCCAAAGTCAATGGTTATTAAAGGCCTGTGTCTGTTAAAGCTATGCTTTGAGAGTTCAAAATAAGCCATTTTAATTTTGCTTCCCTAACAGCCAAAGTTTTTCTCAAATTTACTTTATGTTATTTACAAAAAGAGGTGTTTATAACCTCCCCGTCTAATGATCTGGCTCCTTGGTATCTCCTGAATCTACAGACAAGAAAACTTTTTATGCTTTTTTGTACTTACTATCAAAATGGGATTCATTGAGATTCCCATTCAGTTCTTGGTCTCCAACAGAATTTGTCCAAAGAGTGCCAACCCATATAGACTGTTGGAACTGTGAGAAAGAAATGGGTGGTTTTTGTGACTGCTAGGAGAAGTGGGACAAAGTGTGTAAAGGAAAATTAATGTTTTCCTGGGTTTCATTAGGAGAAGCATTACCAGCAGGTTGAGGGAAATGATCCTTCCTCTGAGCTCAACACTGGTGACTGTATCCAGTTTCACACCTGGAATACTGTGTACAGTTCTGGGCTGCCATGCACAAGGGAGACATGGAGCTACTGGAGAGAGTCCAGTGAAGGGCCACGAAGTTGATGAAGGGACTGGAGCATCTCTTCCATGAAGAAAGACTGAGACAGATGTGACTGTTTAGCATGGAGAAGAGAAGGCTCGGGTTTGGGATCTTATCAATGTGGACAATTATTACGTGAAGGGAGGATTCAAATTAAGTCGGAGACAGGCTCTTTTCAGTGGTGC